>SNQJ01S0088957.1:33346-62758 GCA_010110895.2 Picea sitchensis | reverse complement strand
ATATTTTGATTTGGATCTTTATTTTTTTATTTCCTTATTTATTTTTTTTCAAAGGTAATGGATGAGTAATGAAGACTTCATCTATATTAACCAATTATATATTTTTGTGAAAATATTTTTTTGATTTTTTTTTAAGGGTAATCCATGAGTAATGAAGACTTCACCTATATTAACTAATTATATATTTTTGTGAAAATAAAAATTTTATTTTGTTAAGTTTGGTTAATCTTCATTATATTTAAAAAATATATATTTATTATAAAAAAATTAAAAGAAATTTATTATAAAAAACAAAAATTAGTGAAGAGAATTAGGTCAATTAGTCTAAAGTAGTGAGAAAAGAGTTTATTATAATAATTGTTGTTGGAAAAGAAGTCTATTAAAATATTAGGTTCATATAATAATAATAATAATCTATTTTACCAAATTGATGTATGAGACCTCTATGGAGGCACTGGTAAAGTTTATGGAAGTATATATACCCTGGCTGTATTTTTTAATCTATTTTTAAGGTCACAAGCCAGACACCAAATTGGTGTATGAGACTCCTTGTTTGTGGGACAAGGGACCCCCTCCACCCTCGTAAAGTCTACAGAGGTATAGATACCCTACTCCTCTCTGGATTTGAACTTGTGAAAGAAAGAAAATTTTCACACCTTACTTCATCTTGATTTGAACTAATCTCTTAAGAATAAATCCATATTCTTAACCACTAGATTCACTGGGAACTTATGCACATATTCAGAAAAAAAATATTTCAATATTTGATATTAAAAACTTATTCTGTGGAATGAATTCAGGTTGGAGAAATTTCATATTAGAAGTTTGCAAGGCCAGGCCAAATTGTTTGGTGTCCTGGTTTGCATAGGCGGATCATTGATGGTGGCCTTATACAAGGGTCCTGTTATACCAATGCTTTGGTATCCTCGCGGCCATGCGCAAGGCCCTCATAACAGTCAAGATGACACGCGTACTTTGAAGATCAAAGGTTCTCTCTTCTTATTCGTCAGTTTCACAACCAGGTCGTCAGGGTTTATTCTACAGGTTTTCAACTCTAACCTTAGCTTTGATATATTCAAAATTGTATGCAATTTTCATGACGCCTTCTACAGCCTCCAAATTTAATATAAAATCTGGTTTGATTTGCAGGCTATTATTGCAAAACTGTATCCAGCTGAACTATCCATTACAACTCTCATGTGCTTGCTGGCCACGGTGCAATCAGCTGCTATAGCGTTAGTTTTTGAACGAAACTCTGCAGCATGGGCGCTCAAGTGGGACATCCAATTGTTCAGTGTGGTCTATTCTGTATGTGTCGACACTCAACATATATGTCAATTCATTTTAGATATTTCTCTTCCCAATGTTTTGAACTTCCTTTATGCCCTTCATAATTTTCTATCATGCAGGGAATTGTGCTTTCAGGCGTTGTATACTACATGCAGACCTGGTGTATTAGCAGGAGAGGGCCGGTCTTTGCATCCATGTTCAATCCTGTTTTGCTCATAATAGTCTCCATTTTGTCATTTTTCATTTTCTCTGAACGTCTTCATTTGGGAATGTGAGCAAGCAGGAATATGTTCCAACGAATTTACAAGATTGTACAGAACATTAAGAAAATTTATTATATTCAATTTCAGAAGGGTCCATTGTGCATGACAAATCCTTCAGAGTTCTGCAACATAGTATTCATATACTCACTTTTACCATTGATTTTCCTGCAGTGCTCTGGGAGGAGTTTTGGTTGTGGCTGGTCTTTATACACTGCTTTGGGGAAAGAAGAATGACGTGCAGGAAGATCTGAGTAAGATCATGTTGCCGCCTGTAAACTCCATTAACGAATCAGTACAGTCTGCTCCAGTGAAATCAGAGGCAAATATGAATATATCGGCATTGGCATTGGCATAGTCTGCTATAATACAAGGTCCGATACGGATTCATAATATAATAACGTACTCAGCCATTATACTGTTATGGCCCCTTATTGTTTCTCTCAAATACTGGTAAGCCATATATACGCTCCTGGTTATATACCCAGTTAGAATGTAATTATCATGATAACCATACTCTTGTTATCCAATCGGGGTTTCATTAAAGGCTCCTCTTGAAATATTGTATACCATACAGAAAATCACCATGGCCTTAGCTGCGACCTCTACCTGGGTTACTTCAGCAGATGTAGCGTCCGATGTCTTTCCTTGTTAAATTGTAAATACTGTGTTAACGTTGTTGTCAATACTTTATAGGTATATTTTAATGTGAACAATGTATTTCTAATATTTTCAGGAAAATCTGGTTATCTGTTATAATCTTTTTATATAATACTTTTAAACGATGTGCATATATAAATCTCTAAAATGTGACATATTTTTCAGTTTTAAATGATATGTATATATAAATCTCTATTTTAATATTTTTCAGTTTTTAATGACATCTGAATCTTTCAATCATAATAGTATGTACATTTTTAATGTTAATGATTTAAGTTGACAGTAATAAAAGAGCTTAGAATTTTATAATTTTGGGTATAAAATAACTACAAGATAGATCAAGAGGACAGGTTAGTAATATGTACATTTTTAATGTTAATGATTTAAGTTGACAGTAATAAAAGAGCTTAGAATTTTATAATTTTGGGTATAAAATAACTACAAGATAGATCAAGAGGACAGGTTAGTAATATGTACATTTTTAATGTTAATGATTTAAGTTGACCGTAATAAAAAAGCTTAGAATTTTATAATTTTTGGTATAAAATAACTATAAGATAGATAAAGAGAACAGGTTAGTAATAGTAAAAGAAGAAACTAAAAATTAAATCACAAATTAAAACAACTTACATCATAAATGGAACATAAAAATAATTTCATAATTGTTAAAGTTAATTTTAAAAGGGTCATAAATATTTATAAATGAAGATATGGTTCCATGAAAATTTATAAATGAAGACATAGTTTCATAAGATCAAAGCAAATTAAGAAAGGAAAATAAAAAATATAAGAAAAGTAAAATGGACAATAATTAAAAACCAAAAATCTATTATTAGAAATAGAGACTAAAATAATAATAATAAATAAATAAAATTTTGAAGCACATAAATAAAATTCTAAAGAATTTTAAATAATATCTCACCTTCTAAAATTACAATAAACCAATTCAATCTTAATGAAAGTTAATCATCATTATATATAAATAGATATATAATCTTTATTGAAGATATTTTTATTTCTATTTATTACCATACATTATTATTATTATTTACTATTATAATTTTTTTAAATGATATATAATAATATGCTTAATTTATTTTATTTGATATCATTTCTAGAATATTAAAAAATATAAATATTTTTTCAAAAGCAAAGTTACATAAATAATTTGGATTTATAAATTTAAAATTGTTTAAAAATCAAATAAAAACATATTATTTTACTATTATATATGTGTAATTATACAATTTTTAAAATTATATTAAAATAAATAAATGAAATATAACAATTTTTAATTATTTTAATTATTTATTTATATATTTTAATTTGAAATATATATATTTTTAAAATTTAATATTATATTTAAATGGAATATTAAATAATTTAAATAACTATGATGTAATTTACTATCTATTTAACAAATAAAAGGACTTAGATGTAATATTTTTCAAAATATCTCCCTATAGAAAATGGGGTGTCAATTTCATTTTGTTTGTTGAAATTTTGGTTTAAAAAAGTTAGGAAAATGGGTTAACTTCTCATACAATAAATTAAGGGTGGAGCAAGTTAGGAGGAAATTTTCTTATTTTCAACATATTTTATATGAATTTTTTTGTAAATTCACTCACTTTAAGATGTTTTAATCTAATTAGTATTTTCTTTGTGGAGGTTATCAACATTAACTTGATTTTAGCAATATTTTTTTTTTTTTAAGTTTATAATATTGGTAAATTAATTTTGGTTGTGGAAAGGATTAATAAGATTTTTATAGTTTTTCAGTTTTAACTATTTAATTTATTTTCCAAAGTCTATGGTGCCCACACTCATATTAAAAGAAATCACAAGAGTTTGTCCTTACTCAATTTGAATAATTTATGTTTATATCCTAAATATATAATCATGGCTTTAGACTTCGTAGATGTATTGTTGATGTTAATGTAACTATGGGAGGTATTAACCTCCACATGTAACCTTTGACTAGAATGGAATATTCTGGAAGCAAGGGAAACCCTAAACAGATGTGTGAAAATCCTAGAAGACAAGTCGACCTAGCAAAATAAACAATAATAGAATATTATCTTCCAAAAAGACATGTCGGATCCACAGGAAAAAGATAAACATAAAATATAATTCCCAGAAAGTTAGGTAGGCCCAGCTAGAAAAGTCACTAGAGAGATTAATATAAATAGAGGACGTTTTAAATCTCATTTGAACACCTAGTCAAAGCGCAAGTCTTGTGGATATCTGCAACTGCAAGGAGGAATAAGGGTGTATGGTCATCTCTTGGTCTTGGTCTCTATCTCTCTAGAATTATTGGTGATATTCTTGGTGACATTCTTGTTGATATTCTTGGTCATACTCTTGGTGATATTCTTGCTAAGTATGGCACAAGTTTGAGAGAGTAGTGCAACTGCAGTTGTTGCAGTTGTGTATGGTACTTGTTTTTTGGATATAGAGACTCTCTCGCTCTTGTGTGCTACCCTTGGAGAAGGAGTGCTCTACTTCTCTTGAGTTGTTGTTGTAGTTAGGAACTAGGGTTTATCTGTTGGTTCTAGTATGGCTTTTCGAAATAATTTTGTCGAAGGTTAAAGGTGCTCGGGGGTGGTTGTGTGCTTATGGTTGGGTGACAATATTGTGATATTGTCTATGGTAAAATGAGCACATCAATATTCTAACAGGTTATGGGCCCACACTATCTTCGGACAATCTAACCACTGGAAGGTAGATTGGGAAGATTTGCTCAGTTGCAATGAAAGTTTTGTTGTAGCAAAGAAACCCTAACCCTCGTGTTGAGGCACCTCAAGTGAAGTGTTTGACAGAATTCGTGGATAAATTAGTGTGCCCTAGCCTAGCACACCTTCTGGTACTCTCAACAAGCCAAGACGTCAAGTTTGGAATTTTGGTCAAAGTCAATGCTTGACCAAGTCAAAATATAAGGTTGACCAGTCAAAATTCAAAATGGAAGGTAGTTAGGAAGACAAAAGACCTAGCATGAAGAAATTATATGTTGTTCCCAAGAGAAATCTACTGAAAGGAACATTATGAGGTTTACCAATCCTCTAGCAGCTAAACCTTTGGTCCAGCGAAGTCATTCTAAGGTTTACCATCACCGTTGGGTAACAAAGGTATGTACCTATACATGTTCTTTTAATTTGTATTATTAGCATGAGTGTGTTTGTAGGGAATGTACAAGTGATATTGTCCAAAGCAATGATCTTGGATTCAATGCATTCAGAAGATCAACACACTCTCCAGGTTTGACTTGATATATCTCTGGTTGTTATGGCATTATGAAATTCTAGTCAAAGTTATAAGTTGACTTTAGTCAAGATCTTATAAGGTTGAGATCATATTCTCTAACTCAATTTTCTGTCAAGAAAATATATTGTTTTAAGTTTAAGGGACGGGTCGGAAAGGATACTTGTCTCGGAAGAAAAGCAATCCAAATGGAACAATAGAAAGACTCCACGTTTGAACATTAAGTTTGACATCTTTATTATTGTCACTTAAGTGAGTATTGATAAGTACTTAGTAGCTTATACTACTTAGTGTACTTATTTGCAAATATGAACTAACACCTCCTCTAGAAGATATTTCTTGTTCTTGTTCTCAGACAATATCATCTTAGTAATGTTACCAAGAAACTATCCTTCATATAAAAGATGTTGTATAGGAAAAAAATTGTTCGTTTTGTCTGAGGAAGGTTATTTCATTAAGGATATCATGAAGATGTCTTTCTAGGCTTATACCAATTGCCTCTATCCTTGTCTTTATTCTTGTTTCAATTTCCTATCATAAACATGTTTTCTTAGATCTTTCTTTTGCTTCTTGTCTTGTTTCAGGAAGGTACCCTTGTGAAATATGTTGACAAACCTTTGATGAACAATGTTTGTGAAAGGTGTCATAGAAGAAGTTTATAAGGATGACACAATGCTTGCAACAATTGCCAGATGGACAAAAATCGGAACAGATAGAAACTAACTTAGAGAGACTCAGAGGAAGTCAGACTCAGAGGAAGTCAATAATCAAAAGAAAACTAGAAAGGGCTTGTGACACTTTGAAGAAATCAAAGAGAGATGCAGCAGACAGAAGCATTGACTCTCTCAGATAGAGGGAATTGATTGCAGAATTCCAAAAGCATGCTATCTCGGAATAAAAACAAGGAAGTTCTATATATTTCTCATTCGGGCATGAAGTTGGGATAAGGAGGGAGATAATCCCCAATGATATGATCCATTTAAGAATATGTGAATACTATGAAGTATCTGTCCATGTTCTTCATTGGAAGTAGAAACCATGATAAGTAGAACGTGTTCAGCTTGACTCTAGAAGAAGTCTTATTCGAAAAGAAGCCTTGAACATCCTTGGTTGTCCATCTACATTTATGTTCCTATGGCGAAAGGAAGAATTTGGAACCTTCAGAAAGGAAGGGCATGGAATCTATAGAAGATTCCATGGACTCCAACATTGAAAAGAAACATGAGGAAGAACATGAAGATTCCAAGAAAAGAAAGAAAAGCCAGAACAAAAAAATTGAACCAGTTACTATATCGAAAATCATAAGGCTACCAGCATGATTTGAATCCACTAGAAGCAGTCAAGTAGAAGGAATGGAAGGAAGTTGTGATGAAGAACAATGTGTGTGATAAATTGTGAAAAATAATTATAAATGGAAGCATTGATAGATACACGGCAAGATTCAAGGCTAGAGGGTTCTCTCAGAAGGAGGGAGAAGACTATGATGATAGTTTTTTCCAGTAACCAGATATACCTCTACCTGAGCCATTATATCTCTTGCAGTATCCATGGGTTGGAGTTTACATCAGATGGATGTAAAGATTGTTCTTATCAACAAAATAATTGAAGAAGAAGGATATGTAGAGCGACCTCAAGGTTTTGAGGTATACCAGAAAGAGACCCATGTATGCAAATGGAATAAGACCTTGTATGGATTCAAGCAACTTGGTGCAGAGCCTCTCATGTATAGTAGAAGCGTGGTGAAAACTTCCTATGACAGAGGAAGTGTATCAGAAGTCCGAGATAATGGATTGCAAATCCATGGAAAACTCCCATGATGACAAATCTAAAGAAGTTGAAAGACTTTGATCCGATAGACCCGTCCCTGTATTGAAAATTGAATGGCTCGTTGATGTATTTGGAAAACACTCACTCGAATATTTTCTTTGTTGTGAAAATAGTTCTAGGTGGAACCTAGCCATGAGAATTGAAAAATTGCAAAGCATGCCTTGAAATKTCTTTGTGGAGCGTTTGAGMATGATATACAACTGCATGGATTTATTGATTCAGATTGAGCAGGGAGTGCAGATAAAAKAAGAAGTGCTTCTTGGATATTTTTCAATTTGAGATTTTCCATGATATCATGGATTAGCAAGAAACAAAAGTTTGTTGCACTCAGCACTGCAAAAGCATAATATATTTCAGCTTGTGATGCTTGTACAGAAGCAGTGTGGATCTGTAAGCCGGCTTCTGGACTGTTTGATTAGGGGTTGGATTCGACCGTGATATACTGTGATAACCAGAGCTGTGTGAAGCTCTCAGAGAATCTGGGGTTCCATGACATGTCGAAGCACATTGAGATCAAGTACTATTTTCTTTATGATAAAGTTCAGGAAGGAGAAATGAAACGCCATAATATCTCCACATATGAGCATGTAGAAGATATTTTGACAAAGCCTTTGTCCAGAATAAAGTTTGTGTACTTAAGGGACAAGTTGGGACTCCTAGATATGACTTCCTTATTGGAAAGAGAATTTATTACTCCTAGGTTGGGAGGGATCATTGATATGTTATTGATATAAGGATAGACATTTTCCAATTTGGAAAATGGTCCAGGTTTGGCAGTCCCTTTCCAATCCAGAAAGTGGTCCAATATTTCTGACAGGCAGTCATTTTCCAGTTCGAAAAATGGTCCAATAGATTTTTGATGTACCATATACGGTTATTCCCCTTGTGTCCGTTGTGGGGGAATGGTCTAGGACAATCATTCTCCTTGACGGTCACTCTAAGGAGCGGTCAAGCAGAATGGTCTGCCTCTCTGAGCAGTCATTCTTTTGAAGTTCACAATTGTGAGCAGTTTTGAAGAATGGTCCATTATAGGAGGTCGGTGCAGGACATATGATCCAGAATCGGATCCAAGAGGCTCCCCAAGTCAAGAAAAGGCTCAAAATGAAAGTTCTTGAAATTGAATGAAACCAATTCCATTGAGACCGCCTCGTCACGTTGATTCCATCCATATATTTACTTTCTCAAACAGACGATGTATGCGATATTTATCACACTCTAACTATTTTCCCAAACAGGGAAAAAGTCAACAGGCAAAAAAGTCAATGTTGACGTCAGCATGACATCATCATGATGACGTAACATTGAGACATGTGGCAGCACAGCAGCAGTTTGACTGAGCTAAGGGTAGATCCACTCAGATGTTGACAAGTGGCAACTTTCAAGAAAATGAAGAGGTGCCACATGGCCCAGACATGGGTTGCCACGTGGCACCCTATCATTGGATGGAAGTTTAAAAAAATTTGGGGCTCATGGGATTTGAACCCATGACCTATTTCTATAGAAAAGCTTTGGGAGAGGTCCAATGGCCAACGTGACAAATATGTGTTTGGTGTTTTAAACCCACCATATATTATTTATTGTAAGGTATAAAGTGTATGGGGCGGAAGGGGGTTGGGGCTAAGCCCCAGCCCACAGTTTGATCATAACCTATGACCACAATGCATCGGGCGTGGGTGCCTTTCCTTAACCACCAGAGTGGGCCTTTTAGGCACTTGTTCACCAAATATCACGGGCTAGAACTAAGGGTATAGGTGCACCCCAAGGGCACAGTCCTATCCCCATAACACATATGGCCAATGATTTCGGAAAAGGGGCTAGCGCATAGCCATTTGGGCTGACACTTGGCCACCTAGACACCATATGCCCTTAATATGGAGTGTGCGCGGAGACTTAGGGATATTTTTTGAATTTGGTTGCATAAAGTGGGTTTTAACCATATTATATGGATTTTTAATTGATTTTATGACTGTTTTTGGAGGATTTGGCCCATTTTTGGGGGATATGCGGCCCTTTTTGAGGCCAGATCTTGGGAGGAAGTTGGGGGATGATAAACAACTTCAGATATATATAAACCAAGCCTTCTTGAGGCCATGGAGGAGATTCAAAGCAGATTTATGCTTAAGTAAATCCAAGCCAAAGCCATTTTTATGCAGGGAATCTATTGAGGAGCGCACCTTTGCAGGCCATTTTTGGGATCTCCGGTCATCCATTTTGAGTGTCATTTCTTCTGTTGGGTTCTAGAGATCTAGTAGAACAAGACTAGATCTTTCCTATAGCCTTTTGGCACTGTTGTGATGTACTTATTGAGCTTTGAACAGAAATAAGAAAACCTCACCCATTGAGACAAAGGCTCGGAGACGTAGGCGAGATTGTCGAACTCCATTATCACATTGGTGTTATGATTTTCTAATGTTTATTGTTTCATTTCAATTCTGTACATGTTTATATGGTTGTGAAATATTCTCATATATTCTTCCCCTTTCATTAAGCTTCCTAATTGGTTAATCAAAACATGCTTAATAACTCAACCATAGTCGTGTAAAAGATCTTTTCGGATCAAGTGGTATTAGAGATAATTGACATTTGGATTTGATTTTTGCATGTTAACCAGGGAAAATCTACTTCATGGTGAAGGAAATATTGTTGAAGAGAATCCATTGATTGGGTTGAGAAAGAGAACTTTTCACAGTGAGAAGATGGCTTTGGAAGAGGGACTTTCTCAGGATGAGAAAGAGTTTCGAAAAACTTTCTTCGCCATGTCGGAGATGATTAAAGTTTTGTATGAGGATTACTTGGAATGGAAAAGACCAAATCTGAGTGAATCTTCAAAGGGAAAAAGTGAAGAAGGAGAGGATCCTCCTCAGATTCCTCCTTCACCTACATCATCACCTCCTTCTTCTCCTTCTTCTTCAAGTTCAAGTTCTAAATCGAATGCAAATAAACATGTTCATAAACATAAGAATGAAATGTCATTATTAAAACTTGATGTTAAATTCAAATTACCCATATATGATGGTGAAGTTAATGCAGAGATACTTGACAATTGGTTCAGACGGATGGAGTTCTATTGTAGTGTGCAATAGATCAAGGATGAGGCCACACAAATCAATTTGGCATCATTGAGACTTGCAGACACAGCTCTTATCTGGTGGCAAAGTAAGTTACAAAATGGAACACAAAAAGTGGGTAATGTATTTCCATCATGGAAAAGTTTCATTTTTGCACTTAGGAAACAATTATATCCTTTGGGTTATAAAGAAAAAACATTAACTGAATGGCAAGATTTAAAACTAAGAAAAGGACAAACAGTGCAAGAATACATCGATTTCTTTCGTAAAATGGATTTGATGTTATATATCCCTTTACATACACAGGAAATCCTTATGAATTATATAGGAGGTTTACCTACACACATTAGAAACATTGTATTCATGTTTGGACCAACTAATCTTGATGAGGTTTATTTTCAAGCGGAATACATTTAAGCAGGGAAAGCAGGTGTATCAGGGGAATTGTTTTCAAGGAAAAAGGACAACAGGAAGTGTCATGGAAAGAAGTCAAACTCAGTGGCGAGAAAGGAAGAGAGGCCCTCTTGCAAGCATTGCAAAAAAGAGGGGAATGATGAGGACCATTGTTGACAGTTGCATCTCAAGAAGAGGCCAAAGTGGTTCAAGGAAAAGAAAGGGAGGGAAATAGTTGCAGCGACAACACGACCCACGGACTTGGGATCAAATTCAGGTGATGAATCTAAGGTCTCGTTGGTTGGTATGACAGGTAAAATTGGTGAAGGAATTGATTGTAGAAGTAACTTGTTTCATATAAGGGTTATCATGCGACACACTAAGGTGGATACATTAATCGACAGTGGATCTAAATCTAACCTAATCTCAGAAGAATTGGTTAAGCAATTGGGGTTAAAAACACAAGTACATCATAAGCCATACACACTTAAATGGATAAGAAACCATCATCTAAGTATGTAGACGAGGTAACATGTAATGTTGTGCCACTAAGAGAATGTGGAATGGTCTTAGGTAGTCCATACTTATATGATCGTAAAGAATTCTTCTACAGGATAAAGAATCAATATCAATTAACCAAAGCAGGTCAAGATTATGTGGTTCATGCTCATCATGTTAAGGCCAATAAAACACTTCAAACTATGGAACAATTAAGGAAGGCAGTTCAAGCAAGCAACAAACCAATAATTGTTTCAAATGAAGGATCGATCTTCAACAAGAACAGGAGATGATTGTTGAATGGAAAATAAATCACAGTTTGCTTCAACATAAACTCATGTCGTGAAAATATTACAAGTATATCAGCTCATTTGTAGTCATGTTTTTTATGCTATCATTAGTAATGTTGTCTACATGGATGATAGTGGCTTCAGTAAAATGTGACAGGGTTCAAATGGCTAACAATATGTTGTCAGTTGTCATGATTGTGTTACAGTTGATCTTAATGAGACGGGTGCATAGGACAGAGGACAAGTCAGGTGGCCTATCCTGAGCTTGTTGACTGGTCAGTAACCTTTTGGGGACCAAAAGGTCCTTAGTGGGGAGGTGTGATTCAGAATCGGATCCAGGAGGCTCCCCAGGTCCAGGAAAAGGCTCAAAATGAAATTTCTCTGAATTGAATGAAACCAATTCCATTTCAACCAGCTCGTCGTGTTGATTCTGGACATATATTTACTTTCTCAAACGGACGTTGTATGAGATATTTATCACACTCTGACCATTTTCCCAAATAGGTAAAAAGTCAACATGCAAAAAAGTCAATGTTGACATCAGCATGACATCATCATGCTGAAGTAGCATTGAGACATGTGGAAAAACAATAGTAGTTTGATTGGGCAGAGGGAAGATCCACTCATATGTTGATAAGTGGAAACTTTCATGCAAATGAAGAGGTGCCATGTGGCACCCTATCACTGGATGGAAATTTAAAAGTTTTTGGGGCTCATGGGATTCGATCCCATGACCTATTTCTAGAGAAAAGCTTTGTGAGAGGTCCAATGGCCAGCAGGCCAACTATGTGTTTGGGTTTAAAACCCACCATATATTATTTATTGCAAGGTATAAAGTGTATCAGGTGGAAGGGGGCTGAGGATAAACCCCAGCCCACGGTTTGATCGTAACCTATGACCACAATGCATCAGGTGTAGGCACCTTTCCTTAACCACTAGAACACACCTTTTAGGCACCTGTTCACTAAATATCATGGGGCTGGAACCAAGGGTATAGGCGCACCCCAAGGGCACGGTCCTATCCCCATAACACATATGACCAATGATTTCGGAAAAGGGGCCAGCGCGCACCCATCCTTTGGACTATTTTTTGAATTTGGTTGCATAAAGTGGGTTTTGACCATATTATATGGATTTTTAATTGATTTTATGACTGTTGTTTGAGGATTTGGCCCATTTTGGGGGGATATTGGGCACTTTTTGAGTCCAGATCTTGGGAGGAAGTTGGGAGATGATAACAAACTTTAGATATATATAAACTATGCCTTCTTGAGGCCATGGAGGAGATTCATAGCAGAGTTACGTTAAAGGAAAGCCAAGCCAAATCCATTTTTATGCACGGAAGTTGTTGAGGAGTGCACCTTTGCGGGCCATTTCTGGGAGCTCCGGTCATCCATTTTTAGTGTCGTTTCTTCTGTTGGGTTCTAGAGATCTGGTAGAACAAGACCAGATCATTCTTGTAGCCTTTTGGCACTACTATGATGTACTTATTGATATTTGAACAGAAATAATAAAACCTCACCCACTGAGACAAAGGCCTGGAGATGTAGGTGAGATTGTCGAACTCCATTATCATATTGGTGTTATGGTTTGTTGTTGTTTATTGCTTCATTTCAGTTATGTACATGTTTATATGGCTGTGAAATATTCTCATATCTTATTTCTCTTTAATTAAGCTTCCTAATTGGTTAATCAAAACATGCTTAATAACTCAACCATAGTCGTGTAAAAGATCTTTTTGAATCAACAGTCATTTCCATAGGAAATGGTCCAAACATTCATTCCCTAGGGAAGATTCATTCTCTTTAGGTTTCACTATGATCAGTGCCAGAAGAATGGCCTAGTTAGGTTGAATGGTCCAGGTTCAGCAATCAGGGATAGTCATTCCCTAGGGAAGACTCATTCTCTCCAGGCTGCACTGTGATTAGTGTCAGAAGAATGGCCCAGTTAGGTGGATGGTCCAGGTTCAAAAATCAAGGAAAGATATTATCTTATGCTTAAGAATAATAGTCCAGATAGCCTATGGCTGATGTTTAAATTTCTGAGGGCAGATGCTCTTCCAAATCTCACAGTTGTGAGTGGAAGAATGGCTCAAATGACTCATTTTGTATCATGATATTGTTTATGCAGGTTGATATCAGATGATATGATTGTTGTGGATATTGTATGTCTCTCGGTAATAGTTGTATGCTATGATGATGCTATCGATTGAATGGTCTATTTGTTCTCAAGACCATTGCCTTTAATATTTTCTTCCGGAAAGACAAGTCAGCTCCACAGGAAAAAGATAAACAGAAAATATAATTACCAGAAAGTCAAGTCGGCCTAGCCAGAAAAGTCACTAAACATATTAATATAAATAGAGGACGTTTTAGCTCATTTGAACACCCAATTAGAGCGCAAGTCTTGTGGAGAGTTGCAGTTGCAGCTGCAAGGAGGAATAAGGGTGTATGGTCATCTCTTGGTCTTCGTCTCTCTCTCTAGCACTCTTGGTGATATTCTTGGAGACATTCTTGGTGATATTCTTGGTGATACTCTTGGTGATATTCTTTCTAAGTATGGCGCAATTTTGAGAGAGTAATGAAGTTGTAGTTACTGCAATTGTGTATGGTACTTGTTCTGTGGATATAGAGACTCTCTCTCTTGTGTTCTACCCTCGGAGAAGGAGCGTTCTACTTGTATTGAGTTGTTGTTGTAGTTAGCAGCTAAGGTTTATCTGTTGGTTCTAGTATGGCTTTCCAGAATAATTATGTCAAAGGTTAAAGGTGCTCGAGGGTGGTTGTGTGCCTATGGTTGGGTGACAATATTGTGATATTGCCTATGGTAAAATGAGCACATCAATATTCTAACATGTACAACTAACTTCAATCAATAGAATCACTTAAGGAGTGTAAGGAGTATTGCATTTAATTTTGTACTTATAAGTTATAAAATGATTTTGGATTTGCTAAATTTTATTCCAAGTCTTATGAAAGACCTTGCAGCTATAACTTCATAGCCATACAAAAAATTTGAGATAAATAATATTTTAAAATTTATTTACTTTTAGTATCCAAATATAAGAGTTCATTATTTCGACACTTATTTTTAAGGCTTTCCAAGTGCGAATGATTCTCTTATCAACACTATGGTTACACTGCAAATGACAATTCAAATATATGGCAAAGTATGTGTAGGATTGAACCTCTTCCAGAATCTTATCACTATATAAAATTGTGGATCAAATTATTTTCTTATATTTAATTATCATTATTTTGGCCTTATTAATATTGATGCTAAGCTCATAATTTTTTTGGAATTCTTAGAGATATTTGAGTTGCTCATTAAGATCATTAATACTTTTTGCAAAAAGAACGTTATCATCATCATATAAAATATGGATAATATTGACTTCATTCCCATTAATACCAATACATCCCTTCTCTTCTAAAATATAATCAATTTTATTGAAATATATATAAAAAAAAATGAAAAAAAAGAGAACCTTATTACCACCAATATTACAATTAATATCCATAAAATACTTATTATTACATATCATCTTAATAATATCATTTTCCTAAAGCCTAATTATGCACCACAAATATGAGGAATGCCTATTTCTTAGAGTGTATTTCATAACATGGCTCCATGCACCATATCAAAGATTTTTTGAAAATCAACAAAATAAAAATGTGATCTTTTTTTGTTTCTACAATGTTCAACAAAAAATATTTTTTGAAAATCAACAAAATAAAAATGTGATCTTTTTTTGTTTCTACAATGTTCAACAAAAAATATAGCATGGCAAGGTGATCACATAGAATGTCCTTTTTTTTAAATGTGTCTTTTACTTCGGNTATGCACCACAAATATGAGGAATGCCTATTTCTTAGAGTGTATTTCATAACATGGCTCCATGCACCATATCAAAGATTTTTTGAAAATCAACAAAATAAAAATGTGATCTTTTTTTGTTTCTACAATGTTCAACAAAAAATATAGCATGGCAAGGTGATCACATAGAATGTCCTTTTTTTTTAAATGTGTCTTTTACTTCGGTCCATCTTACCATTTATTAGTTTGTGTATTTCATAACATGGCTCCATGCACCATATCAAAGATTTTTTGAAAATCAACAAAATGAAAATGAGATTTTTTTTGTCTCTACAATGTTCAACAAAAATAATAGCATGGCAAGGTGATCACATAGAATGTCCTTTTTTTTAATGTGTCTTTTACTTCGGTCCATCTTACCACATTTATTAGTTTTTATTTTAAAAATAAGTCAAATAACTTTCTTCATGATTATCTAATAATTAATCAGATGTGAAAATAAAAGCAATATAGTTTTCACTGACTTTGTTAAGGAAGCTACCATGGTTTAAATGTCTTTTCAGACTTTGCTTCAAGCAAAGGCAAACAAATTGTTAAGGAAGCTACCATGGTTTAAATGTCTTTTTAGACTCAAGCAAAGGCAAACAAATTGTTAAGGAAGCTACCATGGTTTAAATGTCTTTTCAGACTCAAGCAAAGGAAAACAAATTGTTAAGGAAGCTATCATGGTTTAAATGTCTTTTCAATCTCAAGCAAAGGCAAACAAATTGTTAAAGAGTTCCATTCATTTACTTAATTCTTTAGGTTTTTACTTAATTCTCTAGGTTTTTTTTAAATGATATTAGTCGTAAATTAAGAAAAAAAAATTCCATACATCTAAAATAATAATATTTAATTTTAAGGACATTTTTAGCATACATCTAAAATAATATTTAATTTTATTAGACTCTCTACTCTTGCACTCACTAGAAACACTTACGATATATGATTTATTTTCTTTTTTATAATGGAGGTTATGCTGGAAGTTTTCAAGAACGCTTTTTTAAACATATAAATAGATTGAAAGTGAAATTTTATGTAAATCTTCCATTGTACCATTTTTCATATCATAATTAAATAACTGTGGTAAATCTTTGAAAAATTGCAAAGTTTTCTATTGTTAACAAAATATGATTTCATGCCTAATAATATCACAGAGAGATCACCTCTCTAATAAATTATTAATATCAAAACTCTAGTAAGATTTTCTAAATTATATTATATTATTTTTGAAAATTCTTAAACCATATATTATAATAAAAAATATAAGTATTTAAACATTTAATTTAAATAATAAATAATTATGAAAAAATTAATTAAAAAATAAGTTGTGTCTAAACATTATACAAGTGAATGTTTTTAGTTTATTTTTTCGAGGACATTTGCCCAAGATCTCCAGATTTGAGTGATAAAAGTTTTTCAACATGTTGAATTCATTTCTACATTCAAAACTGGATTTTAAACAACAAAAAATAGTGATTTTGTACAGATTTATGTGGCCTAATTACTGTGAAAAAAAGCATTTCCTAATAAAATAATATGTACTAAGTGGAGTGTTGTATCTATTCAATATCGAAGTGAACGTGGATTCTTGCCTCTCCCTAGAAAGATAGCTGAATGAATGTCCTTCGGACGCTATCAATCGGTAAAGCAAGTCCTATTGGTCGTGAACGCACTAGACTTTCTTTCGTGGCATTTGTCAAAGGACTTTCCTAGGGAGACTTTGTAAGGAGGACATATGCCTCAAATAATATCGGCATATGCCTCTCCTCTGAAGAAATATGAAATTGTCCATCTCTTAGGGGGATAAAATGGATGTGGGCGAGACCCCGTCCATTTTTCCCTCCCTACCCAATGAGAATTTAAGATAGCCTTCCACACCAACTAAGCACAAAAGGGGTGGTTCAAGATCTCTCACACTCATTATAATGATTTGACCACTTATTAGCCCTTGTCATAGGCATAGAGGGACTATAGTGATTGATAATTCGTTGACCTCATATTAGATTGTGCATTGACCACAAATATTTCCATATTATCTATTATTCGAACCTGGGAAGCGAAAACATCGATTTTTGTATAATAGAAAGTACCATATTTGTCATGATTTGATTGGACAATGGATTGGAGGTCTTATTGTCGGTTTTTCTATTCCCAATGTTATATATGTTGGCATATCCAAAGTATTTGATCATATATGGGTTTTTTTAATCATATATTTTCTTATGCATTGGTCGAAGGTGGATTAATGCTAGCATTAGTTCAAATGTTTGCTTTAGCATTTTCTGCTAGCTAGAATACATTCTTTGGCATATTACTATGTGTGATTTTTGCTTTACTGTTGTGTGCTCCGAGAGAACAGGCTTGCCACGCTGCATTTTTTCTTAAATGTTTGCGCAGGGCTATGCCCTTCGACGGTTCTGACAGTCTTAATTGTTTACCTAACAAGTTTGTCAGTTTTAAATGTTTATTGTACAGATGCATTGCAATATATTTCTATTCCATTTTTTTGATGGTCAGCATCACTACTTTAGTGGTCGATGTTTGTTCACTGGTTCGTTCCATGATTCTTGTTCTTGTTTGATTCAACCTTGCAAAGTTGGCGTCCTGCAGTTGCAGTTGGACCTCTTTGTGGTTGTTCACTAGTTTGTTTTTCTTCAACTTTGCAAGATGTTGGACTTGTTCTTGCGGTTTGCAGTTTTTGGGGCTGAGCTCTTTTCATCCCTCGTTGATGGGTAAGTTTCACTATTATTGCTATTTTTCAATGGTGGGAGTCCCTGCCTCAAAATTCTATTGCAAACCATATTTTTATGTGCTCTTAATTTATGTTCCTGGAAACCATGTGTATTCATATGTTGTATGCCATGTCCATAGTTATTTCAAAATTGCAATGCAGAGAGGTTTTCGAAAAGTAGTTCGGAGGTATCGGAAGAGGAAACCATCCGTCAGGGTGTAGACGTGGGGAATGATTTTATTTTGTGGGTCAGAAAATTACATCCAACTATTGTCTTTCTCCTATCCTTTCTATTTTGAAGAACTTTTCTGAGAAGCTTGTAGGTTGCACACCATGAATAGGTTTAAATCGGTCTTTCTGCTGAGTAAATTTATGGTGTTATTTATTTGCGGTGTTTCTTCTGTTTGGTTCACTTTCCAGTGTGGGTTTGTTTTCTTCTCATCTGTTATGGGGACTAGGGGGATTGAAGTTGACAAGAAGAAGGTTGAAATATACATACGGGGATTGGTACCCAGTTTTGCGCTTGTAGTTTTCCTATTTTGGTTTCCTTTTTTTTTCCTAGTTTTATTTTTTTTCCCCCTTTTCTCTATTTTCATGCAAACTGAAAGTATCTAACAAACAGCTTCAAAATCACAGTTCAAAAGATGAAAGAAGTAATATATGTTGAGTCGTATGAAATAGATACACAATCCATTATACATGACAGCATTGATGTGGTTTTTCATAGCAATGGCCTTTTTAGGTTGGATGCATTCTTGTATACTGTAGGGGATTTCCTTTTCGATACATTTCAGGTTCTACTGCATTTCCGCTATTCATATACCGAGTTGTGCAACGGATTGATAAACTATTTCTTGGGTTGTTTAAATAATGGCGACATTGAGGCATTGGAGTCCTATGAATACGAACTGGAATCTGATTTTCTTCGGCAGTTACATGGAATAAATGATGTCGCTACGTATTTTTCAAAGATGCAGTTATCTGCATCTCCAATTATGCCTGCACATGAGAGGGGACTTTGGGGAGATACATTTTGTATACGGTGGTTGTCTAACTGGCTCAATATGTCAATTGGAATATGGTCATTGACAAGAAAAACAAGATATCTACTATTCAACAAAACTGCATCTAACAATCCATATTGCATCTTGTTCCATGATGCCAATGTTGTCAGTGGTCATTATGAACCACTTTTGTACAGAAAAATTTCCATATGAAATGTTGAAGGAGCTCATATTTACTTGTCCCTCATTTGCAGGGACCTTGAATTGCAGTGGAAATGGATTATGCATCGCATAGATTGACATGGTTTACAGTTGGCAACAAATGTTCTATCTAGCTGTGGAGATAGTCTGTTCAATGCAATTTGTTGTTTGGTAGCAGCGGAGTTCAATGTGCAGTCATTGCGGATTTACACTGTACAGTCCTTTTGCAATGCAATTAGGTACTTGCATCAACACCTTTGGCCATATCTCGTAGAAAATATGTCGGTAGTTGGAAGTTGGCAGGAATACCTTGTAAACATGGCGCTGCCATATGAAAAAGGGAATGTGGAGGGTTGCAAATTCTTTTTGAAATGGATGTCTATCATATTCAGAGTAAATATCCAGGTCTGGTCGGCCTTGGCAAATGGCATTTTACATTCCTAGTCTACTGATTCAAATTACGATCGAACAATTGACATCCTCTCGTTGAAAATAGATACAACACATATCCATTATCAACCTTTTCTTGGGCATATCAATGGTTCAGGGTTGAATGTCCATGCCACCCAAACCGCATCGAATATGCATATGTGTGGCATTCTTTTTAGTAAGAATGAAAGTTCTCCCGGTTGCGATATGGCCATATAGAGCTTGAACAAAAAAAACATGTGTGAAATTCCTCACAGTTGTGATGAGGCCATACAAGGCCTAAACAAAAAATGTAGAATAAGTTATCACAACTTGAAAAAATTTATGCATAGAATTCGTCCCAGTTGTGATAAGGCCATACAGGCCTTAAGAAAAAAACGTAGACTAAGTTATCATAACCTGATTCAGAGTGAAATTCATCTGAATTTCCATCAGGTCATCGTGCCCTTGGGCAAGAAACATAGAGTAAGTTACCACAACTTGAAAAAGGTCATGTGTGAGAGAAAAAAATACATTGGTATGCTTCCTTTTAGAGAGAAACTCACATATCACAATCCAAAGAAATTTGTTTGTGCACAACATAACAGAAACAGGTACGGTCGCATATCCCAGAATGGTCATGCAATTGTGACATTTGGTGGGCTATAAGTAGCACCATGTACTACTACCAATGAAAACCAGGAAACAGTTTCTACCCATACTTCCCTGCGAAAGAAAAATGCAAGAAAGACCTACATGAAACAAATTAAAGATGCTCCTTCCATTGCATGTGCAATTTGTGAACAATTGAATATCTCACAAAACAGTAAGCCTTTCACGCCTGATTTGCAAGCAGAATACCTCTGCCTGACAGTGCACAATAAACCATTTTCCAGTCGCAAAATTTGTCTTCCATGCAAACGGTCGCTTGAAAATGGAAAATTGTCGTAGTTTGCAACCCCTAACCAAATAAGATGTAATACACCACTACCATATGTAAGTGCACTTACGGAACATGAGGAGAGACTTGTGTCTCTGCGAATTTCATTTGCACAAATCAGGCCTCGGGACTATAAATGACCCCAGATGGGCTTAACAAGATCAATTATTAATGTCCTTGTTCAGCTATATGTTGTGCAAAAGGCCTTGCCACAATTCATTAGCGATACAATAAAAATTGTTGTGGCTATGAAAAGGCGCATGCGATACAAAAATGTCTATCAGACAGGCAAAGTGCATGTGCATGTTGTTATGAAAGAATTAAAGGAATTATGTTCCAGGGCCCTGTACAAAGAACAAAACATTTGTATAAATGACAACTAGAACAGTGTTCTTTCAGAAGAGGATGCCAACTCTGCAGACACTCTCGAAAATACTAGTGAATTTGATACAAGTGATGAATCGGAGAATGAAACACCTATTGAGACATTGGTGCATGGATTAACTAATTCACGGTGCATTCATGACTTGCAAGACAAGATTGTCGAAATTGCACCTGCTGAGGGGCAGCGTCCACTTGGAATATTCAAGGACAAATTTGCTGAGGAAATGAACTTTCCAACACTCTTCTACGGAGATCCACGTGCCACTAAAATTACAGAACGATTCAGTTATCATAAAATATTCCGATGGGAGCTGTTACATTCAAGTGGTTGCTTCTACTGTCACATAACAAATTTGTTTTTCAAAAAAATGTGCATAATAATAGAGCAATTTCTCTCCTACATCTGGGTCTGAATAAGAAAAGACCGATTACACGGTAGAAAGTTGTTGGCCAAGGATGTCAAGTACAAAGTAAACCTAGAAAAAATTATGAATCTAATATTGGATACATAGATTTCAAAAACATTCGCACTTGTCCTGACTATTTGCAACAAAACAAAAAAAAACTATTTTTGCAATGATCCGACAATTAGGCTTACCAACATTTTTCATGACATTTACAAGTGTAGAGCATTGCTAGGATCCATTGGTAGTTGTCATTTCTGAGCTACATAGGAACAGGAAACGTAAAAAACAAACCGATACACTGGAAAATAATGACATTGACTACCTCATAAGAAAATACCCAGTGACATGTTCTCACTACTATAGACATAGAATAAATGCTTTGAGACAATTGATATGCCATGATCAAACGTTTTTCGGAAAAATATTGGACTACTTTTTTGTGACTAAATTCTAGAATAGGGGAAATGAACATGACCATGGACTGTTGTGGATAGAGGGTGCACCAGTCTATGGAGATGATAACAATTTAGAGATCAAAAAAATTGTGGAGAAATACATAACATGCAACACATATCATTTGGATACAGAACTTACCAAAGTCCATAGACATTGCCATACACAAAGTTGTAGAAAACAAAAAAAAATCGCATTGCAGATACAACTTTCTCGTGTTGCCAATGAGAGCTACAAGAATCATAGAGCCACTTAGTTTAAAGTACAATGTTGTTGTTGAGAAATATAAATCCTTGTTTGCATTTCTAGAACAAGGAGAATTTGATGATTTGATGAGCTTCAATGCCTTCTTGACAGAGCTAAATCTATCAGAATATGAGTACATCCAAGCCATACAATGTACGCTTAAGAAACCAACAGTTTTCCTTAAATGAAAACTTTCCCATATTTGGAACAACAGTTTCTCCAAGGACATGCCAGTTATGTGGAAAGAAAATACAGATGCTTAGTACGTGCTCAATGCATATGCTGCAGCATCGTATTGTACCTCGTATATGACAAAGGTTGGAAAATCTATGACAAGTGAGTTCATAAGAATACGCAAAAAACATGAAATAAGTCATATTGATGCCATACAAATGATACGCACACTTGGCAACACATTGCTTAATCTTCAATAAATGTCTTCTCAGCAAGCAGTTCACATTGTACTTTCCCTGTCCCTATCTTGTAGTTCAAGAAAATGTGTGTTCATAAACACATCTCCACTGGAAAAACGCACATTTGTGCTTAAACCATCGGTGTGCTTAAACCATTGGTTTTGCGAGAACAAGAGCCTGACAATTTAGAAGATGTGTTATGCCACTCTATTGTTGATTATTACCTCCAGCGTCCTTCTCCTATTAGGCATATCTGCTTAGCAAAATTCGTATCACATTACAAAAAAAATGGTGCACCCACATCAAAAAGAAAAAAAACCTCCGTGATACAGTTTGTCAAATACAATAAACATTGTGACTATGAAAACTATTGTAGAGAAAAATTGTTGTTGTACATTTTGTTCGATGAAAATGAAGAGACATTAAAACATAACTTCTCTACATGGGAGGCTGCGTATGTTGCCTCTGAGACTATAGTGCACATCAATGAAGCTAGATTTACCTACAATGTTAACCCAACATGAGGTGATCTAGAAATTGTAGTTAATGAGCTAGAAAACCCTGATGATCCTGATGAGAGATTCACAAACCGAAAAACAACCAGAACTCCTTTCGAGTCCTATGACTTACAAGCATATTTCCCTCGTCCTCCAGCAGGTGGAACTGAAAAACGTATCAATCTTGGTTTTCAAGTCACAAAACATCCTTTCCTAATTGAAAATAATGAATACCACAGAATAAGACATCTATTGAATCGATAACAACAAACAATTCTAAAGGACATTGCTCTTAAAAAACGCTTGAACATGGACAGTCCTATGCACTTGTTCCTTACAGGCGGAGCAGGAACATGCAAGAAATTCACAGCGAAAGAACTATTCCAAATGCTTATATGAATCTATGATTCAAACAATTCCTCTAATCCTATGAAACCAAAGGGCCTAATAGTTGAATACACAGGAAAAGTTGCATATAATTCAGGTGGAACAATAGTCTACTCTACATTTTTAATGCCTTTTAACAAGTTGCGGTTTCTTCCACTTAGCAAGGAAATGTTGGAAACATTGTCTAAGCTTTATGAGGAACTCCAACTTGTCTTTATAGATGAAGCATCTTTGATTGGAAGTCGGTTCTTGTATTCCATTGACAACCAACTAAGAATCATAAAACATGTGCAAACGAAACACTTTGGAAACATTGACATGATAATCTATGGGGATCTTTACTAGGCATAGCTCATCCAAGATTCTTTGATATTTGAACAACCTACCGTTAATATGGAAACAGTGACCCATGAATTCTGGAGAGACAATATTAAATGCTTTGAATTGCATACTACAATGCGCCAGACAGATGAAACATTCATTGCAATTCTGAATAGAATGCGGACAAACAGCCAAACATATGATGACTTAACATATATCAATTTGAGGTGCTTGTGTTCTGCACCAACAAACCCAATGTTCCATTACCTGTTCTTCATAAATAAGGATGTTGCAATGCATAATAGCCACATGCTATTGGTCATGCCTGGAAATGATATCAACATCAATTCAATTGACCTGGAAGAAGACAACCATGGAAATGTGCCACGTCATGAACATACAGCCATTTTACCTTTGCAGCTTGTCCTTAAATTAGAAATTTTGGTTGAAATATATGCCTGTAACTATGATTCACGTGATGGCTTGGTCAATGGTGCAGATAGAATACTCAAAGGCATCGACTCCTTATATTTACTAATTCCTCTTACAAAAGATAACTTCAAAGTGAAATAGAAAGTTGATATTGAAATGGAATGACTCAAGACCACCGCAAAATGGAAACTACACTATTATTACCAATTCATACAAAAAAAACCATCTGTATCAATTCTCTCGCTTAACACACGTAGCTTAAATGCACACATGGATGATATACTCAATGACTATGATACAATGCACTTCAGAACAAACAATTCCCAAATCACAATTGCATATCAAGTTACATTACACATGGGGTGATGATATTGGTGAGAAAACATGTACCAATTTTGGACCATATACATATAGAAGAAAAGAATGTTGAGGTGGTGCTTGCAAATTTTTTTTCCATGAAACAAAAGTTGCAATACTGAATATGTATGTTTCTCCCCATGCAGCATTATCCAACATAGTAGATGTTATTTCCAATGCATTGGGCCATTTCCATCTGAACGGACCCATTGTACTGGAGACTTCAATATTGGCATGCTAGAAAATAATGGAAGAACAAAAGAATTGTAAAAATACATGTGCAAATACAGTCTCCACTTCCTTTTGAACAACACAAGCCATCTGCAAAACGCACTTATTGACCATGTGTGGTCGAATGTGCCCATTTCTCAATACAATATGTTTATCTTAGACACATATTGTTATGATCAAAATACAATTGGTATTGCACTTGAATTATGAGATATACATCAAACATATTGCAAAGTCATATTTCTATGTTTCAAAGCATATCTGTATAGCTTGTTGCAAAAAAACTTTATCCAGCTTCTTATTTTCCCTGATTTCTACACATACTGGTCTGGCCACCATATAGTTGGTGTTGTGATTGAAATATAAAATATACATTATGCAAAAAAAAAAAAAACTACATCCTCCTAAAAACTATTTGTTACTCTATTCATCTTATTCTATTTTTTTTAGTATGTGTACATAGTACTTGCCTTTGTATTTACATGTTAACTTATGTTCATATCCCTTTTGTTTTGTACTTTTGTTCATAGAAACAAACAGGAAAACTAGATGCTGCAAAGAACTCCTAACCAGAGATGTAGAGGAATCTGTGCAAAGGTGTGTTTTCTCCTGCCCGTGTTCCATATTAAAAAGTTTTTCGTTTACTTTGTCTGTATTTGTTGAGCTTGTTTGCAACTGTGTTTTTTTTATTATTATTTGTGCCTCCTTCAAAACTCCATATATTCCTCTACATTCACTTGTCTTCGTGTGTGTAATACATATTCAATCTTGAGCTTGCCAGTCCTAAAGTTCGTGTGTCGATTTGTATATCGCAGAACTCTGAATGGTGTTTAGAGGAAAGGGAACAATAGAAGTGCATTGTTGAGGCATCATGTTCGCAATTTCGCTTGTCAATTTGTAGATCGCACAACTCTAGTTGTTATTTGCAGGACATGGAACATTAGAGGCCCAATTTAGAGCCCGCGAGCCGGCAATTCTGCAATCCAAAAAAGTCGCTAAGTATATCGCACAACTCTGGGTGCTATTTGCATCACATGGAAAATCAGAAGCCCAATTTAGAGATCGCCATCCCATAGGTTTGCGACTCGACAGAAGTGAAATGTTGAGCCAAACAACCCGCAAGTCCACTTGTCAATTTGTATATCGTGCAACTATGGGTTCTATTTGCAGCACACGGAACATTAGAGCTCCAATTTACAGCCCGCAAGTCCGCGATCCAAAAAATGTGGCTAAGTATGGAATAAAGGATCTATACATATTTACCATGTATTGCTCCTTTCTAGGAGCCATCCAGTCGTGGAGTTTTTTTGTCAATTTGTATATCACAGAAATCATTAGAAGTACAATGTTGAGTCATCCAGCCCGCAAGTCCGCTTGTCAATTTGTATTTTGCGGAGTTGTGGATGGTATTTGTAAGGCACAAAACAATAGAGGCCCTTTTTTGAGCCCGCCAACCTGAGAACCCACAATCCACAAAGTGGCCAAGTATGGAATGTGATATTCATACTTTCTCTATAAAATCTCATGTCCATACTTTATAAAGGTACGTATTTAGTTTTTCCTGGTTTCTACACATACTGGTCTGGTCACCACACAGTTGGTGTTGCACATGAATTATGAGATATGCACTACAAGTCCAACTGATCCCTTTTTTTTCCTTAGCCAATTTTGTGCCCGCAGGTTCCCCGCTACGCGTTATCGAACTGTCGTTCCCCGTGTTCCAAGTGTACATCTTGCATCCAAAACTTGGTAATCCATGTCTATGCTCGCGGGTTCCTAGACAACGAAGTGGCATATTTCATGTCCATCTAATCTTGCACCCAAACTTAGGTGATCTACAATTGGAGCCGGAATGGAAGCTTGCGACTCATTTTCTAATTTTCTTTAATTCAATTGTACAATATCAATATTTATTATTAATAATTTAGTACTTGAAAATAATGTTTTTAGATAATGTTAGCTATATAAAATATATGTTATATGTTATACATCTAGACAAATGCAATCTTGAACCTTCCAGTCTTGGAGTCCATCCGTCAATTTGTATATCACGGAACTCCCAGTGCTACATGGAGGAAACGGAAAAATAGAAGTGCAATGTTGAGCAAGCAATCTCGAAGTCTGTTGATTAATTTGTATATCGCGGAAGTGTGCGTGCTATTTGTAGGACATGGAACAATAGAGGCCCAATAGTTAGCCTGTCGTCCCAAGAACCGATGATCCAAAAAGTGGCTAAGTATGGAATGAGGGATCCATACATGCTCTATAGAATATGATATCCATACTTTAAAAAAGTACATATTTAGTATGGATTACTCATTCCTTGGAAAATTTCTAGCCCCAAAACTGGCAGATACACGTGTTCAGATTTACACTTACTTTTATATTGTCGTCTCGACCGTCCACTTGTCTGTTTCATATTGTACATATTACATGTAATATGTATTGCATATTACATGTAATGTGTAATACATATTCAATTTTGAGACCGACAATCGTGGAGTCTATCTATCAATTTGTATATCGTGGAACTGCGAGTGATATTTGGAGGACACGGACCAATAGAAGTGCATTGTTGAGCCAGGAAGACCGCAAATCCGCTTCTCAATTTGTATATCGCGCAACTATGGGTGTTGTTTGCAGCACACAGAACTATATAGGCCCAAATTTGACTCCGCCAGCCCGAAACCCCACGATCCAAAAAGTGGAAATTTAGAGCTCGCTAGCCCGATAACCTACAATACATATTTCATGTAATGTGTAATACATATTAAATCTTGAGTCCGCTAGTGCTGGAGTCCGTCTGTGGATTTGTATCTCGAGGAACTCTAAATGTTGTTTGAAGGAAACGGGACAATAAAAGTGCAATGTTGAGCCAGCCACCCCGCTCGCAAGTCCGCGATCCAAAAAAGTGGCTAAGTATGGAATAAGGGATCTATACATGCCATGTAATGTGTAATACATATTCAATTTTGATCCTGCCATTCGTGGAGTGCGTCTGTCAATTTGTATATCGTGGAACTCCAAGTGTTGTTTGGAGGAAATGAATTGATAGAAGTGCAATGTTGACCTAGCCAGACGGAAAATCCGCTTCTCAATTTGTATATCGTGCAACTCTGGGTGATTTTTGCAGCACATGGAACAATATAGGCCCAATTTTGACTCCGCCAGCTCGAGAACCCATGATCCAACAAGTGGATATTTAGAGTTCGTCGGCCCGAGAACCCGTTATCCAAAAAGTGTACATGCTCTATAAAATCTCAGCCAATTCGCAAGTTTGTTTGTTAATTTGTATACCATGGAACTCTAGGTACTATTTGTAGGACACAGAATAATAGAGGCCTATTTTTTAGCCCGCCAGCCCGAGAACCCGCGATCCAGAAAGTGGCCAAGTATGGAATGTGATATCCCTACGTGCTCTATAAAATATGATGCCCATACTTAAAGTGAGATATTTAGTTTTCCTTGCTTTGTACACATATTGGTCTAGTCACGACACAGTTGGTGTTGCACATGAATTATGAAATATGCACCAGGAGTACGACCGAGCACTTTCATTTCCTTAGCCAATTTTATGCGGGTAATCCATGTCTATGCTCACTGGTTCCCAAATGGGGGAGTGTCATATTTCATGTCCATCTATGTATCTACATCACGATTCCAACCGACCGCCATTCGTTTTCATAGTTCGCAAATTTTATGGCCACAGGTTCCTTTGTGGGCACCATCCAGCTCTCATGCCCCGTGTGTGCGGTATACATTATTCCGCCCAAAACTTAGCTATATAGAATATATGTTGTATGTTATACATGTAGACAATCACAATCTTGAACCCACCGGTCCTGGAGTCCATCTATCAATTTGTATATGGCAGAACTCTTGGTGGTATTTGTAGGACACGGAACAATAGAGGCCCAATTTTGAGCTCGCCGGCCCAAGAACCCGCGATCAAAAAAATGGCGATCCGTACATGATTTATAAAGGTGCATATTTAGTTTTCCATGATTTCTACACATACTTCTTTGATCACCACACAGTTGTTATTGCACGTGAATTATGAAATATACACCACGAGTCTGACCAAGCGCTTTCATTTCCTTAGCCAATTTTATGGCCGCGGGTTCCAGGCTACACCTTTTCGAACTCTCATTCCTCGTGTTTTGAGTGTACATATTCCATCCAAAACTTGGGAAATCCATGTCTATGGTCAGGGGTTCCCATACGGTGGAGTGGCAGCTTTCACATCCATCTATATCTCTACATCACTAGTCCAACCGACTACCATTCCTTTTCATAGTTCGCAAATTATATGGCCGCGGGTTCCTTTGTCGCCGCCATCCAGCTCTCATACCTCTTGTGCGTGGTATACATCCTGCACCTGAAACTTCGGTGATCCACAATTGGACCTGGACTCGAAGCTTGTGACTCATTTGATAATTTTGTTTAATTAAATTGTACAATATCAATATTTAATATTCATGTTTTAGTACTTGAAAATAATGTTTTTAGATAATGTTAGATATATAAAATATATGTTATATGTTATACATGTAGACAATCGCAATCTTGATCCTACCAGTCCTGGAGTCTGTCTATCA
>SNQJ01S0088957.1:6193-25686 GCA_010110895.2 Picea sitchensis | reverse complement strand
GCCAGCCCAAGAACTTGCGATCCAAAAACTGGCTAAGTATGGAATGAGGGCTTCGTGCATACTCTATAAAATCTCATCCCCATACTTTATAAAAGTACATATTTCATATGTATAAACGTAAATATCTACTTTATAAAATTACATATTTGGTATGTATAATTTATGCTATCCAGGAACCTATAATTTGATAAATTTCAATTTCTTTTGTGTCCAGGAGCCCTTCTTTTAAAGAAAACTAATTCAGGAATGCTAATTTTTTTTTTGTTTCTGTCCACGAACCTATGTAGCATATGTTACTACTATTTTTTTGTGTTTCTATTCACGAGCATATGTAAAATGTATGTAAAGAAAACTAATTCCGGAATGCTAAATTTTTTGTGTCCAAGAACCTTTTAAATGTTAATAATTTTTTATCAATTTCAGGAAAAACTAATTCCAAAATACTATATTCTGCATGGAAACCACATGTACTTCAACTTTCTACCCACGTGTATGTACTCTTGTCAAATTGTATATCACGAAACTTTGGGTTCTATTTGTAGGGCATGGAACAACAGAGGCCCAATTTTGAGGCCGCCAACCCGAGAACCTGCGATCCAAAAATTGGCTAAGTATGGAATCATGGCTCTGTGCATGCTCTATAAAATCTCATCCCCATACTTTATAAAAGTACATCTTTTGTATGTATAAACATAAATATCTACTTTATAAAATTACATATTTTGTATGTATAATTTTTACTGTCCACGAACCTAAATTTGATAAATTTCAATTTCTTGTGTCCAGGAGCCCTTCTTTTAAAGAAAACTAATTCGAAAATGCTATTTTTTTTTTGTTTCTGTACAAGAACCTATGTAGCAGACGTTACTACTATTTTTTTGTGTTTCTATCCACGAACTGATGTAAAACGTATGTAAAGAAAACTAATTCAGGAATGCTAAATTTTTTGTGTCCAAGAACCTTTTAAATGTTAATACTTTTTGATAAATTTCAGGAAAAACTAATTCCAGAATACTATATTTTGCATGGAAACCACGTCTACTTCAACTTTCTACCCACCTGTCTTATCGCGGAACTTTGGGTTCTATTTGTAGGGCACGGAACAACAAAGGCCCAATTTTGAACCCGTCAGCCCGAGAACCCGCGATCCAAAAACTGGCTAAGTATGGAATCACGGCTCTGTGCATGCTCTATAAAATCTCATCCCCATACTTTATAAAAGTACATATTTCGTATGTATAAACATAAATATCTACTTTATAAAATTACATATTTGGTATGTATAATTTATGCTATCCACGAACCTAAATTTGATAAAATTCAATTTATTTTGTGTCCAGGACCCCTTGTTTTAAAGAAAACTAATTCATGAATGCTAATTTTTTTGTGCTTTTGTCCACGAACCTATGTAACAAACGTTACTACTATTTTTTTGTATTTTTGTCCATGAACGTATGTACAACGTATGTAAAGAAGACTAATTCGGGAATGCTAATTTTTTGTGTCCAAGAACCTTTTAAATGTTAATAATTTTTTATATATATCAGGAAAAACTATTTCGGGAATACTATATTATGCATGGAAACCACATGTACTTCAAATTGCTACGCACGTGTCTGTACTCAATCGCATTTATTACCATTCCAACCTAGCAGGGACTACGCTGCCATACAACACTTGTTATTTGGTGTGGGTAGGAATCTCATTAATGTTGTTACACGAGTGAACTTTTCATTTTTCATAATTATGTTGAACTTTTAATTTTAATTTTAATTATTTAATTTCATGTTTGTGAACTTTTCATTTTTCATAATTATGTTCAACTTTTAATTTTAATTATTTAATTTAATGTTGATGGGATCACAAACATGATATATGGTTGTTATATAAAATTGAAAATAACTTAGTTTTAATTATTTATCACAAACATGATATATGGTTGTTATATAAAATTGAAAATAACTTAATCATAACACAAAAAGTAGGAATTTTTTTATTCCGTAAAATAATTTGAAGTTAGGTTAAATAAATTTTAAAACAATTTTAAAAAATAAATGATGGAAAAAAATAACTTTTATAATATAAATTGTATTTATAAAATCAATTGTATTTATAAATTTTTAAAATATAATGTAAATATATATTTGAGAGTGGGTTTTCTCTTGGAGATGTATTAGTCTCTCAATCTGCAGAGTGATTTGGTGGCAGAGGACTATTGAGGTGCATTTGCACGAGGTTTGCAGATGAACTAGGGTTTTGGTTGTTCACCCAATCGAGTGTTTCAATGGGTTTTTAGCTCCCTCCTTTTGGTGCAACTTGGAATGGGAGATTAAAAGAGTAGAACGAGAGGTTGGTGGGAGAACTAGTAATAAAAAAAATACATACGTTTGGGCTCTTGGCAATCTGACTAGGGAAAAATCTACGAAGAGGTGTAGGTTTCCTCGAGGTGATTTCAACATGACTATGGATTAAAACTGCATGGATAATTTTCTCCCATGGGAATTAGCAAGGCCATGTATGGAAATCCTAATGGAAAATATTCATATGTGAACCGTGGAAAGCCCCTACACAATGTTGACAATATATGTACCTTAGTTTAGAGAGGAAATTCTTAAGATGAGATGATGTCTTTGACATTTCACCCTTCCCACAAATGAAACATTCTTCATGTCATGGAAAATATGGATGAAATTTGCTAGATTCCATTTTTAGACACTGGAGTGAAGGGAGGAGTGGGGTTTTGCTAGTCTGAATTGTGGTTGAATAAGTTTTGTTACAATTTTTGAAGCATCATTCAAGAACCAATCTCTCATATTTGTAGTCGAGTAGGGAATTTTCTCCTTATTAGGGTTGTAGGTTAGTTGGTTGTAAGTCTATGGAGGTGCATGGAGGAGGTTTGTGGAGGATGTCTATGGAGGTGCATGGAGATATGTGGAGGTGGGTCATTCTATGGAGGCACGGAGGACTGCAGAGTGATTCGGTGGTTGAGGTCAGTCTACGGAGAACTACAGAGTGATTCGATGGTTGAGGTCAGTCTACGGAGAACTGCAGAGTGATTTTGTGATGGAGGACTATGGAGGTGCATATGTAGGAGGTATGTGAATGAACTAGGGTTTTGGTTGTTCACCAGATCAAATATTTCAATGGATTTATAGCTCCCTCCTTTTGGTGTAGCTTCGAATGGGATATTAAAAGAGAAAAATGAGCAGATGGTGGGAGAATAGAATGAAGTGGAGTGAACCTTTAACCTATGGTGGTGAAATAGAGCAGAGAAGGATTTACTACAGAGAAGTTATGGTTGTTGCTAAAGGAGATTTGGGAAAGAGAGTTTTCATGACCAAGACTCTATTGAAATCGTTGGGCTCTCTTCTTGGTTAAGTCACTTTTGCAGTGATTTGAACAACTGAGCACAACCAAAACCTTCCCACTGAATTGGATGCAGACTATTGAAGCATATCTCTTGAATCTGTTAGAACTATTTCAACTATTTTTAACAAAGGATCATCTCTCTCAGTACAAGGATGACTGAATATTTATCGAATTATTGGAAAGGAATTGGATCTAAGTCACAAATTAATTGCAACACTTGAAGTTGGATCCTAAGACACCCTTGGATACAAATTGTTTTTAAATAACTCTTCAGTTTTTGGAAAGTGAGTCAAGATCAAAACCAATTCTTAGTCACTACAGTAAGTTCAGTATTTGTAATGGGATCTTGTTGATTGGAAGGATTGACAAATAAGGGTCATCAAAAGGATTAAATAACATTTAATTTTTAGGTCCTTAAACGCTAGAGTCCTCTAGCATAGTTTATCATCAAGTTCATGGATCATGGTCAAGACATAGTGGACTATGGTGAGGATGACTCACCTAGTCCATCATCTAGATTTTGTGTAATACCCCTCAGTCGAACCCCAATTGTAATGTAAATATAAATGTATATATAGGTTGGTGAGTCATGTTGGATTATTGAGAGGGGGGGTGAATCAGTAATAGAGCAATTTATTCTTTTTAACCATATAATCCAAGTGTTATATCAATGTAGCATTATCATCCAATAACTGCAGAGTAAATAAGCAATGAACAAATGAACAATCATACGCATACACAGTACACCATTTTTTTACGTGGAAACCCGAAGCATGAGAAAACCACGGAATGTTTTTTCTTAAATGTCTTGAAAAATTGCATTCATTGGAAGCACCAACTTCCTTTGTTTTCCAGCTGCAACTAAAAGGAGGCTCCGACCCCCTAGTTTATCATGGTACAACCTGAGGGAAGCTCCAACTCCCCAATTATCTGGCTACAACCAGAAGGAGGCTACAGCCCCCTATGTTCTCTGGCTACAACAGGAAGGTGGATACAACCACTTGTCCTTACCCCATCCAACTGCCCTGACAAATAAGTAGAATGATGGAACCAATGTCACACTATCACTGTGAGATATACTATTGTAAATATATACCAATCAACCTGTACCAAACAACCTGTACCAATAACCTGAACCATGCATCAACCATGCATCAACCTATACCTCAACCTGTAATCAACATATACCGTAAAAAAGTGCATCAACCATGCACCAACCTGTACCAACCAACCTGTAATCAACTTGTACCATAAACAAGTGCATCAACCATGCACCAACTTGTACCTCAACCGGTACCATGAACAAGTGCATCAACCATGCACCAAACCTGTACAAATAACCTATCACAACAACTTGTCCAAACAACCTATCACAACAACCTATCTCATCAATTTTATCAACCAAATCAGATCTACTCACCAAGATCAATCACTAAGACAACTCTCAAATATGTGAATCAACCAAGTATAACACAACAACTCATAATCATCACCAAGATCAATATGTGCTTCTAATAATACAAGTATGTTACATCATCCATAAACCATGTGTCAACAATACTACTAACAAGTGCCTCCAACCATGTACCAAGTATGTACCAATCATGTATCAACTACATCACCAAGATCATATGTTTCCTAATAATACAAGTATGTTACATCATCCATAAACCATGTGTCAACAATACTACTAATGCCTCCAACCATAAAATACCAAGTATAAAATTAACTAAGTGTATCAACTACTAACTTCAACTATGACTTACCACATGTACCAACATCATCAACTATAATAATCTCATGTATGCCAACTCATCAACTACTTGTCTCAACCATGTACCCGGCATGTACCTCAACCAAATTCCATAATCAATTTCTCATCATCAAAATAGGATTTGTAACTCTATAATAGACCCTAAAGTTGTATATGATCACATTCCTACAAACCTCTTCCTTAACTTTTAACAACAAGAGACTGGCATTTTCTTTCAAACTTTTCTTTGTCTCACATGACTAGTTAGTTTTGGGATTAGTGAACAACCCTAAATGGAAATAATCATAACTTTCTACCAGTAATGAATAATCCATCTAAAACTGATACTAATAATGTTCTTTTCAAGAGCTCTTTAGCAATTCCTCCAGCTGCCACTACTTCATTTGAACCCCTCATAAAATGAGTTATAGCAAAATGGTGCATACCTTTGGTTGAATTTTGTCTTATTTTAGAGAGTGACTTTGTAGAGAGTTCCCTACATGGAATATTTTTTGAATCGATATGAAACCTGCTACATAGAATACCAAAGACTCAGAATATAACCAAATCATCATCTTACCAAATTTTGGATCTGTTATGAATAAGTTATGACGCTTTTACCAAAAACACCTGATTTTCACTAGTTCTGACTAGCCATAAACCCTATTTTCCACGGGAGTGTAAATCCAAAATGCAATGACCCACAAGATGAATCTTTACCCACGCATACTTGATATGTTCTCAATTTCATAGCAATGCCCAAATCATTCTAGAAAAATTTATTGCAAATGTGGAGATGACCTATAAATAACATTACCTTAGAAAGCATCATCAAAAGAATTTATCCCTTCCTTGAATTTCTGGTCTTTCTTCACCTTCCATTATAAATTCAGCTTAGATACCTATACCTCAAAACCTTTTAGGTATTCAATATTCTCAAGTGTCTCAAACAGAGAGCCTTGCCTCTTTTATTTATACTCTCCAAGCAGCTCCTTAAAAACATCTTCTGTAATACTCTTGCCCACTTTCATTCTCTTAGGGCTAACCCACTTCTAATTTATCCATTAAATTTATTATTGAAATAATTTTATTTTGCATTCACTTTGAATTATAATACACTGGCCACTTAAATTTATTATTTACCTTTTAAAATATCTTAAACCACTTTGATTACTTTGACCTTTGGGGCTTTTAGACATTACATGAGGGTCCTCCAACTGTAAGGCCATAACTCTCAAAAACGTGAGGAGTTATGTGAAATTACATACCACCACCAGAAATGGAATGACAATACCATCCATATAGAATAGTATTACCTAAAAATATACTAAAACTTATACCATTATCCATCAAACTTGGGTCCACATTACCCAAACCTGGTTCCTCCAACTTCTCATGGCCATAACTCTCTAACCGTGAGGAGTTATGTGTCATTCCACATACCAATGGAAATGGTATGAAAATCACTCCATAGGATAGTTTCACTAAAAACTTAATCGACCTTCATCTCATTATTCCAATAAATAAACATGGGTCTAACCATACTTCTAGATAACTCAATCCATGCTGCCTTGAGGTGTGGATTTCACCACAGGGGCCACTTCCCTGAGTTCATCCATTTGTACCGGCCATCAACCATGACAAGAAAAATAATGAGTCATCTCTACATCAAACAAAATCCATCCATTACCCAAACCTTTTGCTACCGGAATTCACTACACCGTATTTCTCTCCAAGGGTTGACATCAATCTACAATATCACTCCAATAGTTGATATCAATGACAACTAACAATCCACACCAACCATCCATCAACCCACAATTGTCCCATTGCCAGGGTAAAGTGCCTTTGGATACAGTTAGACGCACACACCAAGGGAAGAGTGAGATCCTATTTCATAACTTTGTGTGTACCTGAGTAAGTGTGTGAGGATTGTTGTGCGCAAAAACCAAGGGAAGAGTATGCACATGTTTCATAGATTTTCGCACACCTGGGTAAGTGCGTATCGTTTCAAATGAGCATTGAACCGGTTTCGGGTTAGGATATTTCAGGGTCGACTAGCCTTTGTATATATTTATATTGATGTCAGGGTGCCTATGTGGTTTTTAAGCTAGAGAGCCTAGATTGAAAAAAGGGCTAGTAACCTATAATTGTAATATGTAATCACATTCAGATATTAATAAAAACATATGGATGTGCACAAACCAATCATATGAAAAGAGAGGGGGTTAAAACCCACTAGAATGGGAAAGAGGTGGGAATATTAAAGGGAATATTTTAAAACTATTTCCAAAAGTATAATTATGGGATATGTACCTATCATAAGTTCCAAGGAATGGGAACGGTCAAGTGGATATAAGTTAGCTTTAAGGTGACAAGTGTCCAAGATAATTATGCAAACACGCTTGTTGAGCCTTATGGTACTTCGCGACAGAATTCACCAATTCTTCGTGAGGCAAACCAACTTTCATCTACCAGGCAATCGTATTTTTGTGTAACTTGTTGCCATCACAATACCTTGTGCTTGGGAAGGCATGTGTCTGTCGAAGAAGTGGGTTATCAAGCTCGTGGTTTGTCAAGAATCTAAGCCGTCGTTCCCATGGTTTTTGAAGAAGCGGGTTGTCAAACCCATTTTTTTCCAAGAAGAAGGTTGTCATGCCCGCGTTTGTTAAAGAAGTGTGTCGCTGTGGGTCTACGAGCATCTCCAAGTGAGATCCACCGGGAATTCTTCCCAAGGTTCCCAATAGAAGCCATGGCTCCTCGGTGACTCTTTGGCTTGTTGTTAGCCCGGAAGGGAAGTGTGGTAGCTGAAGGACTATTGAGCTAAAGGCACACTCGGGTGGGACAGGTACGTGGGGAATGAGGGATTATAGTTTGTTTGTTGGGGTTGGCACCTTGTCTGAGTGTTTTGACTATTGATAGACCTTAGCTTATCTTTTCCTTTTCCCAGGTGGATTTTTAGCCCCAGCTCGGGCGTGACCTACTGCTGATTTTATGGGGAGTAGAGTCTATGATTAGGAGGTACATCTAAGGACTATGCGTAGTTGGTGGATTACAACAAAAGATAAGTATGTTCTTATGTGTATTATTCTCTGAGTAATGTACATATACATGTTAAATATATTATGTGTTATATATGTGTGTGTGTGTGTGTGTGTGTGTGTGTGGATTATATATGTTGCAGAACGCATGTTTTCTCCATATGTAGGGCATGGGACATGACAAGTTATATGTGTTTATATATTGTTTAACATGTGAATACTTATGTTATTTTATGTTTATGGAATTGGTACATAATTATGCTGGGATATGAATGTATTGTTAGTTCTGCATAATTGTTGAAAATGTAGATAATGGTAGTTATTAAGTGTTTCATGTTAGATAATTATGTGGTAATGGTCATGGGATTCTGAGGCAAGGCCTAAATCATCACACACGCAAAGTGGTATTAGTCTGTGTGAATGGGACATCCCCCACACACAACATAGGAATGGTTGTGTTCATAGTTGTATTATGATTTCATTTCATTGTTTTATTAATTATCTTGTTAAGAACTTTAGCACTAATCATATGGTTCTAGTGTGAAGCTAGAAATCTCGTGCGTGTTGAGGAACATTCGACGCGTCCGACACAATGACGATTGTGCACGTAGAATTTCCAAGACTTGGTTTATATGCACGGTACGAAACCAGTTTGTGTGCACTAGGAAACGTAGTTACGCGTAGCACAAGTTCAGTTGTGCACATTGTTGGTTTCAATGAGTTGCTTCAATAGAAGAAAGAATTGATATCAGAGTTTGATTTAGAAAGTTGTGGTAGTGAAGACTTTACAATGTGGTAATGAGACTCAGCTAGAAGGTTGGATATGTTACAAAGGGGTATCAGAGTTTCAAAATTTTGATGTGGCGTGGCCTGGGGAAGAGCCGGAGACGTTACAAGGTGGTATCGGAGCTTTTGGTTCAACATTGGACTTGTATGGGCCAAATATGAACATGAAGTTGGTGAGGTGGAATTTTTTGTGATGGTCGTGGGGTCGCAAGTTGAAAATATGGAAAAATCAGTTGAGTGAAGAAAAGACACTTATGCAATAAGTATTGGTGCGCAGTGTGTGCGTACAAAATTTTAGCACTGTGCGTTGCAGGATTTATGGTGCACAAAAGATATCAATGCATGGAGTGTGTCACTATATATTGGAACTACGGGGTATAAAATTAGTGGAGCACACATAATACGGGAGAGTAATACGTGCGTGAGGAATATGGATGCCATGCAGAATTGATGGGTGCATGTATAATAATAGTGGGTAGGGAGTATGCATTGAATGTTGGTGATACGCAGTGAGCGCGCGTTGAATATGAGCACCGCTCGGAGCAGAATTATTGGTGTGTGCATAGTGTTGTTGCACAGTGTGTGCACATGGAATATTGGCTCTGCATGGAGAAGAATTGGCTATGCACATTTAGTATAAGATGCATGGTGAATGTTGGCACAATGCAAAGAAAAGTTGTAATTAGTGTGGAGTATTGGTGTGTGACATAAAATTTGTGCACACTAGATAATGATGCACGGAACCCAAAAGTTGAGTGGGCTAAATATTAGTGCCTGATATAAAAGTTGTGCACATTGAATACTGGTGCATTGTATGTGCACTTGGTATTGCATGTGTAGAGAATGTGTGCATGATGAATATTGGTGTATAACATAGTATTGGTATACATGCAAGCTTTGTAAGAAAGAAAAAGAGAGAAAAGGGAAAGTACTTTCAGTTACATAATTACTCTTCATGAGAAGAAGGGAGGATCACCATCTACCAGCTCAAGGGAAAAGCATCAATGTGGTGGGACCATTTTGTGCAAGTACAACACATTGATGAGAGAAAGTTTACTTGGAGGGAGTTCAAGAGTTATTTTCAAAAGAAATACTTAACCAAACATTACTATGATAGGAAGATGAAGGAGTTCTTTGAACTCAAGCTTGGAAGTATGACAATAGATGAATATGAAAGAAGATTCTTAGAGTTGCTAAAATATGTTTCTTTCATCAAGGATGAACAAGTTAAGATTCAGAGGTACCTTAGTGGGTTGCCATCATTTATCAGTGACAAAATACAATATGATGATCCCAAGACATTGGAGGAAACTATAAGGAGATCCAAGTGTCTCTATGATCAACATAGAGGAAGACCCACTTACCAAAAGGATTGGGAAGACAAGAATAAAGGAAATATGGAGTAGAGGAAGAAGGGGACCAAGCCACCATTATTCATAAATAAATTTAAGGGACAACCAACTCCTAAGGAGCCCATAATGACAAAGGCAATGGGGCAAAGACCAAGGCAGCAACCAATGAAGTGTTGGGGTTGTGAGGGAGATCATATGTACATAGATTGTCTTCATAGAGGTAAAAAAGTGAGGATTGTTCACAATGTACAACAAGATGATATAGTTGAGTACATGGGAATAAATGTACCTAGGATCTACGCATCCATGGATAAAAAAAAGATGATTTTCAATCACATATGATTGAAGTGGAAGGTAAGATCAACAACCAACCCATTGTTATTTTAATTGATTCGGGAGATAGTCATAGTTATCTAGATCCTAAGATGATGGAAAGATTCCAATTGCCAATAAGAAATCTTGGAAAACCTTGGTTGGTGCAGCTAGTTATAGGAGCAAAAAAGAAAATTAATGAAATAGTTAAGGTATTTCTAATGGACGTGAATGGACTGAGAAAGAAAGAAGATTTGAAAATTATACCTTTGGGCGCATATCATTTCCCAACCAATATGTATTAGTTGGGCATGCATCATGTTGTCCTGTAATGTTACAATAAGGCATTTACTTGCTTTTATGAGAAAGGGAACTTGAGGACAGTTCAGAGTATTCCCAGGGCAGTAACTATCAGGGAAGTTTCATCCTTGCAGCTAAAGAAAAGCTTCAACAATGGTTTCCAGTTGTTCGAAATGCATATGAAGGAGGCACCCAAGGAGAAATTTCCAAATATTGAAGATTGTGCAGTCCTAAAGGAGTTTGAAGATGTATTTAGAGAAATATTAGGGTTTCCATCTAAGAAAGGTATTGATTTATCGATCAATCTAATGCCTGGAGCATCCCTCATATCCAAGACTCCTTATAGGATGAGTTCACCAGAACTAAAATAATTGAAAATGCAACATGAAGAGCTTATGAAGAAGGGGTATATATGCCCAAGTGTGTCCCCTTGGAGTGCCCTAGTGTTATTTTTGAAAAATAAGGATGGAACACTGAGAGTCTGCATTGACTTTAGGAAGTTGAATAAGGTAACCGTGAAGAACAAGTATCCTTTGTCAAGGATAGATAATATCTTTGACCAGCTGAAATATTCAAAAATATTCTCTAAGATTGACCTCATATCAGGCTATCATCAGGTAAGAATTAAAGAGGAAGACATCAATAAGATAACCTTCAGGACAATGTATGGCCATTACAAGTTCACAGTGGTGTCATTTGGGTTTTCAAATGCACCAGTTGTCTTCATGTGTTTAATGAATGTTATTTTCAGAGAATACTTACATAAATTTTTCATTGTATTTTTAGATGAAATACTTATTTACTCAAATTCTGAAGAAGAACATGAGCGGTGTTTGAGGATTGTGTTGCAAGTATTGAGAGAAGATCAGTTGTATGCAAAGTTGAGCAAGTTCTCATTCTACCAGAGCCAGATTCATTACTTGGGTCATATCATTTTAGAGGAAGGGATAGGAGTGGATCCGACGAAGATAAAATCCATTGAAGGATGTCCAACACCAAGGAATGTCGCAGAGGTGAGATCTTTCATGGGAATTGCAGGGTACTACAAAAGGTTTATTAAAGACTTCTCAAACATTGTACACCCAATGACATCCTTGAAAAATAAAGGTGTGATACTTGAGTGGAATTCTAATTGTAAAAGGAGTTTCCAACACTTGAAGAGTGTGTTGAGAAGTGCGCCAATTTTGAGAAATGTTGATCCTAATGAAGACTTTGTTGTGTGCATTGATGCATGCAAGGGAGGGATTGATGGAGTCCTTAGTCAGAATGGGCATGTGGTGTGTTATGAATCAAAGAAATCAAAAGAGCATGAAAGTCACTATGATACTCATGATTTGGAATTGGAATCCATAGTGCATGCATTGAATATGTGGAAGCACTACCTTATGGGAAGAAGATTTGAGTTGAAGATAGACCATAATGGTCTGAAATATTTGTTTGGATAACCAACTCTTAATTTGGGGAAAAGAAAGTGGTTATAATTCCTCAGTGAGTATGACGTTGATATAAATCATATCAAGGGTAAAGAGAACTGTTGAGTCTCCATTTTGACACTTCTATTATCCTATATTATCCTCTATCTGAGTCTATTTTACCTATGATATGTGTATATGTTGACCATTTCCTCTGCAAACCTACTTTGTGACCTTGTCCATATGCATAGAGAGGTAACCTATGTTAAAACATGATTTGTTTGATTTTTTTATTAAATTGGAATTAAATGGTTTATTATTATGCTCCTAATTACTTTGACTATTACTAAGAAGCTAATGACAAGGCATCACTTCATCCGGCACTACTACTGGTCTGGTACTGTAGCAATTGCTTGATCCGGTACTCTGCCTGATCCGGTAGTCTACAGTGATCCGGTACCAATACATCACCTGATCCAGTACTCCGTCTGATCCGGTACTCTGTAGTGATCCGGTACCAATAGTCTATGTTGATCTGGTACCAACTCCGATACTATTCTGGTACTACTATTGCGTTGATATGGTACCTATATTTATGACTATGCTAGTCCAGTACTAAACCCCTGTTTACATGATTAGTGTGTTGAACGAGTATGTTGGTGGTGATTCCAAGAAGTTAGTTGGATGGAAGTATCCTTAGATAGTTTGGAGATCATGATAGACTTCATCACTCATGCACTTCGTGTCATGAGGATGAAGTCCATCCCTTGAGATATGATATGAATCACCAATTGTAACATTTTGAAAACATTTGATAATTATCCTCAGACCTTGGTTATAACTGCTCACCTTCTTTAAAAGGGATGTTGTGTAGATGATAGAAAGTAAGTAGCAAGTAGATAATGATATACATTGTTATGCTAGGAAATGATATACCTTAGAGGTACCTTGTTGGTTAGGCAAGGGCCCACTGCCCCAACCAAGGTAAGCCTCCTTGTACATGTCTTTGTGTGTTGTGAGTTAATTGTGTAAGTGTGAAAACTTAATAATTGAGTGTTGCAAATGATTTTAAATGCATAAAATTTTCTAAATACAGTACATATTTATTTGATTTTGAATTAGCGTGAGTGAATGGTTATACATTGAGCAAAGTAGATAATTCCATTTTCATTTCTACAGATTGATATTTAGTTAACAAGAGTTGGATAGATGTGTGGGATTATTAAATAAGCAATTGTTATTGTTTTGAATTTATGATTGTGATGTTCTTTGTAGGTACTGGAACCATAAGACTTCATCTCTCATTTTCATGCTCCATGTAATAAAGTATCTCAATCATATTGATTGTTTCTTGTATTGAAGAAGGTTTGATTGGAATTGATAGGGTTATAATTGGTTTCTTTCTAAGAGTAAATAAAGTGAATTGTTAATTATTATTTCAATTGCTACAATAAGCAAGATCTCAGTTCATCTCTTCATTTCATGAGCCTATAATGAGCAAACTTGTTATCTAAGCAAGAATCTTTTCAATTGAGTGTTTTTTTGAGAGTTTTGTTATAATCTTTATCTTTTGAGTTTGAGGTTGTCTGAAGTATTAAGATATTCTAAAAATAGAGTGTTGTGTTATTAATTATTTATTGATTGAGCTAGATACTATAGACATAGATAGGTTAGTTGTTTTCGGCACATATGGTGTAACAACTCTTTTAATTACGAATCCCAGATTGACATATAAATGAGTGAAATATAATAAGCATATATATACACCAACATTTTGGCGTCGTTGCCGGGGATTTTTAAACGGTAATAGGTAGAATTTTGAGTTTGATTGGTTTGATGAGCTTGGATTGGATTTAAGGACGGCTTGAGGGTGGAGAGAAGATGGTAAGACGAGAGGTAAGAACATGTGCATCCACTTTGGTGGGGTTGCTCCAAAGTTAGGTTGTCCTCTTACCTTTGGTAGTTAAATGTTTGTGTTTCATTAGTATTAGAGTTTCTTCTTTTTATGAGTAGATATAGGGATAGTAAAGGCGGATTTATTTCCTCCAAAATTTCAGAAAAGTTAGAAAAACAAACAAGAAGAACCCCCCCCAACACACACACTAATTCAGCTAAATTTTGTGCAGGAACAATTCTCAGAGGAGAAATTTCAAAGGTAGCAATTGAAAAAACAACCAAAGGCACCAAATCTGAAGCCACTTTTCAAATTGAAAACATAATACAACAAGCAAGAAGGGAAGCATTGGCGACCCCATCAGAAGGAGGAGCTGGAAAAGAGACAGAGGTAGTGATAGAATAATTTGCATATGCCATTGGGGCAACACACAAGGTATTGGAATAGTTGGATATACCAAAGAACCCAGTGGTTGAACTATCACTTAGTAGGGAGACATCACCAGCACCCTACAACATGTTATTTGGAGACATGGCAGATGAACAGGGAAATGAAAACAATGAAACAGAGACATTTGGATTCCCAATATTAGACATTACCAGAGATGTTGCTATGAATAATATTCCATTGTCCTCACTTCCTCACTTCCATGGTATGTCAACAGAAGATCCTAATTGATTTTTGTTTGAATTTGATATACTATGTAGGAGTTATAATTACACTGATAATTCACAAAAACTAAAACTCTTTCCAGCCACACTAAAAGACTCAGCATTAAGGTGGTTTATGATCCTAGGAGAACACACTATATTATATTGGGATGGTATGAAGGAGACTTTTCTCCATAAATATCAAGATTGTTGCAGACCTAGGGATGCTAGGAATGACATATTTAAAATGCAACATTCTGAGGAGGAAAGTTTGGAAGATTACCTAGAAAGGTTCCTATACAATGTAATATAACAAATAGAAAAAGTATGCAAAATAGAAATAAAATGCTAGAAATGGCAGAATAACAACAGTATAACCAAAACAATCACCACAATAGCACTAAAATGATATAAGAATAACAACAGAAATAACACTTTGATTCTAAAAGCAATGTGCATGGGCCTCTTCGAGGGGGCAACCTCTAGTTGAGAAGAGCTCTATTAAAATAATATCTAAGCTAGGGTTCTCATACCCTCAACTCCTATTTATACTAAATATGTCTATCAAAAGAAGCATCTAGAGGAAGATCCTTCTAGAAGTGGAAGCTTCTATTACGTCTTCTTACATTCAAATTCTTCTATTTTATTGCAAGGTCTTATTAATATTGACCTTTATTACATCTGAATATATTGTTCTACCTATGTGCAGGTTAGGACCCTAACATGTCCTCCCCCTTAAAAATAGCCTTATCCTCAAGGCTTGAGATGTGGAAATTGTTGCAGAATGGTAGTTGGTTCCCAAGTGGCATCTGCTGGAGTTGTATCTTTCCACTGGACTAACACTTCCTTGATGGTTCTCTGACGTAGGTGACGCTCATGCTGGTCCAAAAATGGTTGTGGATGTATCCAAATGGATCCTTCTTCAGCTAACTCGTGAAGGTTGGTTTGAATTTGGCATTTAGTTCCAATCACCTTCTTTAAGCAAGAAACATGAAAAACAAGATGTGGCTTTGAATGACTAGGCAAAGCTAACTGATAGGCTACTTGTCCCACATGCTTGAGAACGGTATAAGGACCATAAAATTTGGGCGCTAGCTTATGACAATGCTCGGCCTTGAGGGAAGTTTGTTTGTAAGGTTGCAGTCTAAGAAACACATGATCCCCTTCTGCAAATTGACGTTCAGAGCGACCTTGATTTGCTTGTTGCTTCATACGATTTTGTGCCATGACCAAATTCTCTTTGAGGGTACGGAGAATAGACTCTCGAACTGTAAGTGTTTGGTCAACCGCCTAGACCTTTGAGACACCAGGTAAGTATGAGAAAACTAAAGGTGGCTTTTGTCCATATACCGCGTCAAAAGGAGTCATGCATGTAGTTGTATGGTATGAAGTGTTGTACCACCATTCAGCTAGGGGTAACCATTGAGCCCACTGATTTTGCTTTTCCGAGGCAAAACACCTCAAATATGTTTCCAAACACTTGTTGACAACTTCAGTTTGGCCATCAATCTGGGGATGATAAGTTGTGCTGAGATGCAATTGGGTGCCTTGTAGCTTTAATAGTTCTTGCCAAAAATTGCTTGTGAAAGTTGGGTCGCGATCAAAAACAATAGAGTGCGGCATGCCATGAAGCTTGAAGACATGGGTCTTAAAAAATTTGAGCCATCATGGATGTTGTAAACGGGTGTTGAAGAGCGCAGAAATGAGCATACTTGGAAAGGCGATCAACAACGACCATGATGACTGATTTATTTCTCGATTTGGGTAAGCCTGTAATAAAATCCATAGAGATATCCTTCCAAATAGCAGGTGGAATCGGAAGAGGTTGTAGTGTGCCCGGAGATTTGACTGTTTCTCCCTTGTTGCATTGACACACATCACATTCAGCGACAAAATTACGAATTTCATGTTTCATACCATCCCAGAAAAAAGAACGTTTAACCTTGTCATAGGTTTTGGTGAACCCGGAGTGCCCCGATGTGGATGTAGCATGAAGCTCAGAAAGTACCGTGGATTTAAGATTTGATTGTTTACTTAAATACAAACGGCCTTTGTATCGAATCTCATCATGGAGCCAAGAGTACCCTGGGGAAGCTAGAGCATTGGACTGCAATTGTTGGATCAGATGCGAACTTTTGGGATCTTGTAGCCATTCCTGGCGAACGACTTGGAGCCAATCTGGTATAATGAAGGAAAGAGAAAAAAGGGATCCTTCATCTTCATATTTTCGGGAAAGTGCATCTGCCACCACATTGTATTTTCCTTTCTTGTAAATGATCTCATACTCATATCCAAAGAGCTTAGTCACCCATTTTTGTTGCTTTAGGAAGGAAATGCGTTGTTCCAGAAAATACTTGAGGCTTCGATGGTCTGTCTTAATATGGAAACGTTTCCCAAATAGATAAGGGAACCACAGATCAACGACATGTAGAATAGCCAACATTTCCTTTTCATAGATTGATTTGCCCAGATTTCTTTATAGTTGCTTGTTGGTAAAGGCCAAAGGCCGACCCTCTTGCATAAGGACAGCACCAATTACTTTCCCTGAGGCATCACATTCCAAGACAAAGGTCTTTGTGAAATCAGGAAGGGTCGGGACTAGAGTGGTGCAAATGGCCATCTTCAATGTTTGAAAATCTTGAGCAGTGGTTGGAGTCCAAGTGAAAGAGTTATTTTTTAAAAGAGTAGTGAGAGGTGCGACAATCTTTCCATAATTCTTAACAAACTTGCGATAATAACCTGTTAAGCCCAGAAATCCATGCAAGATTTTGAGAGTATTTGGGTGAGGCCAGTCTTGCATAACTTCAATCTTTTTTGGATCCACCATGATGCCATCATTTCCAACCAGATGACCTAAGTATTCTACTTCTGAGGTGCAAAAACTACATTTAGACTGTTTTAGGAAAAGTTGGTGATGAGAGATCATATGGAGAACTCGATCCACATGAGAAATGTGGTATGTCCATGTTTTTCTATAGATGAGGATATCATCAAATAAAACTAAGACAAAATGATGGAGAAAAGAACGGAAGACATGATTCATGAGGCTTTGGAAGGTGGAGGAGGCATTACACAAGCCAAAGGGCATGACCAAAAACTCATAGTGGCCCTCATGAGTTCTAAAGGCAGTTTTGGGAATGTCTACCTCTTTCATTCATATCTGGTGGTAGCTCAAACGAAGATCAAGTTTAGTAAAGAATTGGGCGCCACTAAATTCATCCAAGAGGTCATCAATGACAGGAATGGGAAATTTGTCTTTAATGGTAAGTTTGTTGAGGAAACGGAAGTCAGGACACATTCGCCAAGAACCTTCTTTCTTCAAGACCATTACAATAGGAGAAGAGTAGGGGCTCGTACTAGGGCAGATAATGCTTGCATTAAGGAGTTCCTGCACCATTTTCTCAATTTCATTTTTCTGGGAAAAGGGGTGACGATATGGACGGATATTGGGAGGAATGCTTTCGGGTACAAAGGGAATGGAATGATCATGAACGCCACAAGAACGAGGGAGTCCCTAGGGAGTGGAAATGACCACTTGATGTTTAGAAAGGATGGCTTGGAGGTCTTGCGGCACCGAGGGTGTCTTTGTTGCTTGTATGGCATGGAGTTGGGCAATAACACCAGAATGACCTTTTTTTAGTATATTTTCCATGTGATGGGAACTAATGATCTCAAATGAACCGGCGGTGATGCCTTGGAACTTATATTGGTGGCCCTCCTAGTCAAATTGCATAGTTAATTCCTTAAAATCCATGAGAATGGGACCCGGATTCCTTAGCCAGTCTGCAACCAACACAATGTCACAATCGCCCATGTCGATAGAAAACATATGACATTTCAGGTGGTATTCACCAATTTGGAGATGCACATTTTCACAACGCCCTCAACATTTCATTGAGCCACCATTGGCAATCATGATTTCGAAATTATTGACAGCATGGATGTAGCAATGAGTTTCTTGGAAAATGTGGCGATGAATAAAATTATGTGTTCTTCCACTATCAACCAGAATGATGACCTTCTGATGCTTGATGTAACCGATTAGCTTGAGGGTTTGGGGTGCGGAGAAGCCAGTGAGAGCATTGAGAGAAATGATCGGTTCTACTTCGGGAGGGTTTGAGGGAGGGGTTATGTCAGTGGTTTCAAGTGACTCAAACACAAGGGTAGTTTCAACATCCTCTTCTAAAATATCCTCAGAGATGGCCATAAAAAGATTTTTTTCCTTACACTTTTGGCCTGGGAAATATTTGTCATCATAAGTATAACAAAGGCCTTTGAGTTAGCATTCATCCATTTCATCTCTAGTCAATTTTTGGATCTTTAGTGGAGTGGAGGGAGTACTGTGATTTACTAGTTTAGGGCAAGGGATAAAGGAGGGTTTTCGGTTTTGAGAAGATAAAACCTGTTGTGCTTCTTTATCTCTTTTAGTAGCCTCCACCCAACTCTGAGGCCGAGCCATGAGGACATGGGCCCGAATCTCATCCTTGAGGCCACTGATAAAACACTCCCAGAAAAAGGCATCAGACATGCCCTCTGTCCGAAAAGTCATGTGCTCAAAGGAAGATATAAGGTCTTCCATTGTTCCTGATTGTTTCAACTTTGTCAAATGTCCCAAATGGTTGGT
>SNQJ01S0088956.1:12721-46057 GCA_010110895.2 Picea sitchensis | reverse complement strand
ATATTATTAATCTTATATAATTACATTTTAACTATAGTTTACAAATTAACTATATTTAATTACCATTTAGCTTTATATATTTTTATATTAGTGTTTATAAAATTTATCATAATAATAATAAAAAAATCTTATATCAAAATTAGTATATATATATATATATATATATATTTTAAACTATTCATATTAAAATATATAAAAAAATATATATATAAAAAATAAAAGAATATAACATTAAACAAAAATGTAAACCCTAGTATAACATTAAACGAATATAAATTTAAACACAATTCGAATGAATGAAATGTCCGCGGGCTAAGTTGGCAACGTGGGCTGCATGTAACCCACGTGTCTCTCACTTCAATTCACGGGATTAAAATATTGCCGCACTACTTTAACCCTAAACGAACCCTAACTCTCTAATTTGCCTCTTCATTTGCTGTGAAGGGAGGCGGATCTGGAAACGCTAGCAACTATTCGCCTGTGTATGGAATGGTCTCTCCGGCTTACCGTTTGGATTTGAATATGGTTTACATGTTGGTTTGGTTGGGGTTTGGTGTTGTGCTGCGCGCGCTCGTGTATTGGGTTGTTCGGCTCGCGGACTTGGATCTTGGACTTTGGGCCCTAACACATTTTTTTTGCAATTATCTGCTATGGAATGGAGGCTATGCAAGTGAACCCGAGGCTATGCAATGGAGCTCGGCACTCTTGCACTGGCTTGTGTTTGATGTTGTTGATGCAGGTGCTAGCTGTTGGTGCACAAAATGGTAGAGGCGTCTGGCACGGGCTGAAGGAAAGCCTCTGGCGACGACCGGGTCAAGACAATCTATTTAGCTTTCTCAAATATTAAAAAGTCTTCTTGAAGCTCTCGAAAGAGCCGGTCAAATTTGGCGTTCAATTCTGTAATTTATCCAAAAATACTGAATTTGTAGAAAACCCAATGCATTCTCTTTTGATTATGTTCGGACTGAGCGCTGAGGTCTCTCTCATTTTGGATGGCATCACGCATCCTCGCCCAGACAATATGCAATGCTCTTTTGGGTTACTCTCTCTGTAAGAATCATCCCTACGGTTTCAAAGTCTTTACACTGGCCAGCAATGTTGACGAGCTCGTCGTACATAACAGAGTTCGTCTTGAACCCTGGTTGAGATTTGGCCCATTGGAAAAATCTCAGAGCCGACTGTAGGGAATTTAAATTAGACCACACCATTGTCACGAGATCTGATGTTAAACCAGTACCCATTCGGGTTAGGGTTTCTCCCATCCTTTTCTCATCATTTTCAATTATTTTGCAAATCTCGTTTCTCGTTTCTTCCAGGTGTTGCTTAATCTCGTTCTTTTTCGCTAATTTTTGCAGGGTTGCTTTCTCTAACGGTGTATTTTGGCCCTGTCGTCTAAGGTTTTCATCCTCGCCTTCGGCCCCTGAGAACTCAAGCATTCTCGCCAAGATTCGAACGTTGGGCAATGCATTCGATAAGTAAAAATTTGAAGCACGAAAATGGGCAGAGTACATATCGTTTAGAAAGATTTTTTTTTTTTGGATTAACATTTTCCATCCGTTGGTGCCTCTGTAAGGTCGCAAGTTTTGAATGGTGTGATGCCATTGAAGCCGCTACTCTGGTGGACATTCGGATCGCTGAAGCCATTGTCTGTGCTCTTGTCACATAGTTTTTCCCTGTAAGCTTAGTTTGAATGTGCGTGCAGATGGGGTTTGAGCATGTTGATTTGCGACAAGGGATGGTTTAAGCCGTCTCCCGGAGAGGGAAGTCCTTTTATTGCTTTTTGTGTAAATAGGCAGCGCATAATCAGTCTTTTATTTTTATTTTTGAATCACCCAACCTCATTCTTAACATGATTTTGCATTCTGTTCCAGGAGATGGAAGAATTGATAGCCAATGTGCTGGGAGTTGAGGTTTTCAGGCAAACTATTGCAGGAAATATTCTTGTTGGGAGTTATTGCATGTTTTCCAACAGAGGTGGTCTGGTAATAGTTAATTTTTGAAATGCCTAACTCACATTGAATCCTCCTTTTGTCATCGCAAGTTGAGCGACGAGTGTTTTAGCTATTAACTGTTCACATTTTGAAGTATGTATTCATTTATAATTACATTCACGCTATATGTTTAGGAGATTAGAGGTGAGAGGTAAGCATATTAATGAGATAGTTTTTTTGATGTTTAATAGGTCCACCCACATACTTCAATTGAATATCTATATGAGTTATCAACTCTTCTTCAAATACCTCTTGTGGCAGGAACTGTCAATCGTGGAAGTGAAGTAATAGGTGCCGGAATGGTTGTAAACGACTGGACAACTTTTGTGGTTTGGACACAACAACAACTGAATTGTCTGTAATTGAATACCAGATGTAGTAACCTGGTAAATTTGTTTTACATTTATTTATTTTACCTTTATTTTTTTTATTAATGTTCTATGTTTTATGTGCAGGTTAAGCAGGCCCTCGGTTCCAGATTTGAACCAGGGCTCTGATACCAGATGTAGTGACCGTCATTTAATTTAAACTACCATTGAATTAAAACGGAACAGTAAATTTGAAATTTACTCAAAATTCACTTAATCTAGCATATTCACTCCCATATTTCAATAAATAAAATAACAATTTACCCATAATTTGCATAACAATTTAAATGCCACCAAACTTTGATCGTGGCTCCCTTGACGAACCTATCCATGTTAACATCATGAGACGCCCCAAAACCGATACACCCTCTCTGGGCTAGTGCAGCCCTAGCCCTGGGACATCAATGGGCCGTCCTAGCCCTCAGAACCCAAGAGCCTCTTCCATTGAGTTACTGTAAATCCAACTGTACCAACTCTCCCCAAAAGACTCAAGCTCTCTCCTGTTGAATGCATGAATCAATCTCCCCTCCATGAAATCCTTCCTTCCTTGTGCCTCCTTCACAGCCCTCATACATTCCTCCACTGACTGTATCCCTTAATTAATGCCTCTAGCCATCCATTTATTTCTATTTAATGGTCTTATCCTTTGCTTAATGTTCCCTTTGCATTATGTGTTACGTTATCCCTTATGGGATACATAGCCCATTAACATTATATTTCATTTTTAACATTTAATTTAATACTTAATCAATTAATGACTCGCTTAATAATTAATCATTCATTAACCAGCAGTTAAAGAGTTAATCTTACTTAAGCTAATCATAGTAAAAATAATTAATTAATAACATATAATTAATTAAGGTTATATAATAATTAATTATGAATTTAGTAATCTTTGGGTTATTTATGAAATTATTCATATTAATAGAAAAGGGTCATTACGTTTGATATTTAGGGATTTTGCAGCTTGCAAATTGGATTTGAGAGTTGGTTCCTTGTTGTGATTCTCGAGGCTATTACGTTGGTGATGTGTCGGAGATGACATCATTTTAGATGACATGTCAAGGCTAGGTGGTGCTAAGTGTTAATTAGAATCATGTGAATCTTTAGATTAAAATCTCAAAGAAAGGTTCCACGTGTTGACTCAGGGAAGATTTAAAGCGTGGATGTTTACCATGAAACATATTAACAAAGAAAGTTGAGTGAAAGGTGATAGCAGTTATATTGGGGTTTACGATATTTTTAAAGGTTATGACTTATTGAAATGCACGGCCATAGAAGCTTGAAGAACACTTCATCAGCTTATCTCTTTAACCGTTTGGCAGCTCCACAAATATGAGAGATTTAAGATGGTTTGATTATATGGAAGACTTCATCAGCGATGTATATCATCATGCGTCTTATTCTTATTTAACCGGGAATGAAATTTATTTAAAGTCAAAAAGTTTAGAAATATATGTTGCAACACTTACAATAGAAGGGGAAAAGGCATCCCCAACCCACACACACCAAGAATGAGGAGAAAGGGGGCCACTCTTGGGACAGAGTCAATCCACATGACAATAATTGAAATGAGAAGACGAAGAAGGATGCATGAAAATGGTGTGAGTACCATAAAATCCCTTGGCGCAATACTGAAGAATGTTCCAGTCACTTTCATTAATTGATGTGAAACTAGGAGTCGAGGAGGCCAATTTGATTCTAAATAGAAATCCCTAAAGGAGGAAATGATTATCGATGCTAAACCGATTACCCTTGTCACTACCATAAATCACGACCATATTAACCAAGGAAAAGAAACAAAGAGGGAATGCCTCTTTCACTCCTAAGAAGTCGAATTGAGGGATCCACTTCATTTCATTGTTGATAGAATTGAAGGAACGAGGAGATCTCAACGAAGGTCATCAAGCGATTGAACCTAATAATGACACTGCACCCGCAACCATACACTTTGGTGGCTCTGCTAAGGAAGTGATCTTTGTGTCAGCTAATAGTTTCGTCTACCCTATGACATCAAGACTCCTTGATGAAGGTATTGTGTGATATTTATCCTATGAAGTTTGTGATGTTATATTAGAGGCATGTTTGTGGAAGCATCATGTTGTGTATGATTCTAGACCCATAGTGTTATTATTAATTTTGGTAAAAAATTGTACAGGAATCTTAGAGGTAAAGCGATCACCTACCACTATTTCCATTAATCTCGCTAAGAAATCTAGTAGGTCATCTCTTATATCGATAAGTTTGTCTTCTTTGTTATACATGCTCATAGTAAGCAGAAGTTCATTTACCACATCCATTGCCTCTACAAAGCCTCTCTCTTTCGTGGAAGCAAGTGGAAATATAGATGGAAGAATAGAGACATCTTCTCCTCCTCACCCAGGTAATGCAAGTATGCACTACCAAGTCAAGCATCAATTGATCGCCCTATTTCACCTCTACCTAATGGACCAATATATCATGGTTCGTTGTTGGAAAATGACAAAGTCGGGTGTCATGTCGAAGATCTTATTCAAGGGAACATCGGTTGGTTTACTCCCCTTACCAAATCCAGTTATCTTGGTCAAAGAAGGATGGGACTTGGTGACTCTGCATTGATTATAGATCCTTAAAACAAATCCGCAGTCGAAGCCGTGCAATTCCGAGGATTGATGACCTTCTTAACCAACTCAAGGGGAAAACGTTATTGAGCAAGATTGTCCTCAAGTTTTAGCTACCACTAGGTTCCCAACGAACCAACCGATGTATGAAGACAACCTTCAAATCTAAGAAGGTATCTTCAGATAGTGAGGTCATGCTCTTTGGCTTAACAAATGCCAACCACTTTCCTTAAGTTTGATGGATGATGTCTTGAGACCCTTCACTAACTATTTTGTGTTATGCTTGGATTGGCATGGTCATCTTCGAAAACCAAAGACTTGGGGAGGGCACATGCGGCATGTTCAGGGTTCCTAAAATCTACAGCACAAGCTATATGCCAACTTTGGAAAATGATCTTTTGGCATGAGCAGGGTCCAATACTTGGGCTAAATTGTTGCAGTGAGCATAGGGAACATGTTTATCCGGCTAAGATCCAAGTCATGTGGTATCGACCTCAACCACAATAGCAAGCTTAGAAGCTGCTTGGGACTTGTCAACTTCTATCGACGGTTCATGTTGGGATTCTCCCACATATTGCATGGGCCCTCAAAAGGGTGACCAAGAGAGGTGGAAGGGAAAATTTTGTGAGGGGGAAGAAACAACAACGAGAATTCAATGATCTAAAGCATCTCTTATTCTTTCCGACTCTAGTAATATCCTTTATCGATATGTAACAACCATTCGATATTGAGATTGATACATATGAATATGTTTTGGTGCAATTCTCTCCCGGTACCAGTCATATGGTGGCATACCATTGTGAAACACTCTCAGATATTGTCGATACACCACATGACAAAGGAAATTTATTCCATTGGTACAAGATTGTCATCCAATGCATTGTTACATTATAGGAAAGGATACAATCATCCACATTGATCATAGGCCTCTTCATTTCATATAGAAATAGGGGAAGTTGCAATATGACCACCATAATAAGTGGTCTACCTACCTGCAACATTTCCATCCCAACTTTGAGTATAAGACATGGATCTTAAATCATATGTTGATTTCCCTCATCGCGTCTCATGGCTACACTCCACCACCCTATACTCCATTCTTGTTGATATGAGGCATCTGAGTGGCCCAACTTTATTATCAAGATTCGGACTTGGCCACCACCTATGAGGTCTTGGGTACATGTGCGACTATCCTTGAATTTTCATATTTAGGATAGACTATTATGACATCTAGGCCATCTCTATGTTCCTACAAGTGAGCATTCAAATATGATTTGGGAATCTCACTCTGATCGGATGGCGAGGAGTTATTTTAGCATGGAAAACCATGGCCATTCTTGAAACATTTTGTGGCAAAACTTCCTTGGGATGTAAACCAAATTATATCATATCTTGCATTGCTTGTTCCATTTCAAACCAACCATCAATAAACAAGGCTTATACACCTCTTCCTACTCCCGAAGCCTTGGGAATACATCTAAATGGATTACATGTATAGCCTTCCGTCCACTAAACAAAGGAAATGACCGTGTATTTGTGGTCATTGATTGGTTTTGAAGATGGCCATCCTCATGACATGCAAGAAAGAATATGCAGTGAGGAAGAGTACTTTCCCAAGGTCCTTTGAATGAGTGTGTGGGTCCATTTTGGGATACCACGGATCATCATCTCCATGTCCCAGGATGATAGGTTCCTTAACACATTTTGGTCAGTCTCTAGTCGATGTTGGACACCAAGATCACTAAAATCAATGCTTTCCACCCCAAGCAGGAGGGACCAAAACTTAGGTCTTCAATCGGATGATTGTACATATCAATACATGTACAATCTAGAATCCACGTACATGGGATGAGAATACCGTATATTCATCCCACGAATTACAATGGGAATCTCCATAGCTCCATCGACCACAACCCATTTCACGTGGGTCTTCAGCTTATGAGTACCATTGTTGTTGGACTACCTCTTGCCACTACTATGACAGACTCTTCCCATTTTGTATTAGACAAACCGAAGCCACGGATTCATTGAGCGCATTCATAACATCCACCAACAAGTTCAAGACATTTTATAGAAATCCAATGCTAAGTAGAAACAACGCCATGATCAACATGGTATCCACACAGTTTAAGCTTGGTATGAAAGTCACGGCTACATCGTAGAAGGAAGCGTCTCCGCGGAGACCCCATTGGAGCTCCACTTACTTTCTATGGACGCTACACTATCACTAAAGGCTATGGGTAACTTGGTGTTTGGAGCTCAACCTCCCACCCTTCCTTGTACCACCGGGTTTTCAGTGTGGTTGCTCAGCCCAGGTATGGTACCACCCATTCTTGGACACTTACTCCCGATGTGATTGTATGACACCAAGGTTGAACCACAGTAGCGTGGAACGAGCATCCAACATTAATCATATAGTGGACAGTTCAGGGGCCTTGCCGATGAGAGAGGATCCAGCCTTATGTCGGTTTCAAGGTGGGGCATCTCCTGCACCAGGGTGGGAGGCTCACACGGGGCCAGAGTCTAGCAGTTTCTTCACGATGGAGTGAACTCTCAACGTAATGGAACCATTGCTTCCTAAGAGGGAGAATTGATCGAGGAGGAGGTGGATATGGTGGCCACCCACTTATTCCAACTGCTCCTCTTGTGGTTTTAGTTCAAATGTTCTTCTATACTTCTTTGTAATTATGGATTCTACAAATTTGTGGATGTCTAAAGCCCTACATGTGTTCTAGGTGGATACTTGCAAGATACCGGATATAATAGAACCTTGAAAAAAATGAAATGCTAGAAATGGAAGAATATCATATACCTTGACATAATCTCCACAATAACACCGAAATGATATAAGGTAACCATGAAATAACACTTTGATTGAGAAATGTTCCGCAGGGCCTCTTTGAGACAACCTCAAGTCAAACAATGCTTTCTGTTACAATAATCTCAAGCTAGGTTTTCATACCCTCAACCCTTATTTATACTAAATATGTCTATCAAAGGAAACATCACAGAGGAAGATCCTTCTAAGTAGCTTCTAATGGAATATTCTACATCATATATTCTTTTTTTATTTCTAGGCCTTATTAATTTTGACTTTTATTATTCTTACATCCGCCTTATTCTATTTTATTGAAAGGCCTTATTAATATTGACCTTTATTACATCTGAATATCTTGATCTACCTATGTGTAGGTTAGGACCCTAACATGTCCGGATCCTTAAAAACAACCTTGTCCTCAAGGCTTGAGATTTGGAAACTGTTGTAGAATGGTAGTTGGTTACTAAGTGGCATCTGCTGGAGTCGTATCTTTCCACTAGACAAGAACTTCCTTAATGATTCTCTGATGTAGGTGAAGCTCATGCTAGTCCAAAAATGCTTCTGGCTGTAGCCGAATGGATCCTTATTCAACTAACTATGGAAGGTTGGTTTGAATTTGGCACCTCGTTCTAATCACCTTCTTTAAGCATGAAACATGAAAAACAGGATGTAGCTTCGACTGATTGGGCAGAGCTAATTGATATGCGACTTGTCCTACATGCTTGAGAACTGTATAAGGACCATAAAATTTGGGTGCTAGCTTCTGACAATGCTCAGCCTTGAGGGAAGTTTGCTTATATGGTTGCAGTTGCAGAAAAACTTGATCCCCTTCTGCAAATTGAAGTTCAGAGTGACCTTGATCTGCTTGTTGCTTCATGCGATTCTGTGCCATGACCAAGTTCTCTTTAAGGGTAGAAATAATATCCTCTCGAACTGTAAGTGTTTGTTCAACCGCCTGGACCTTCGAGGTACCCAGTAAGTATGAGAGAACTGAAGGTGGCTTCTGTCCATATACTGCTTCAAAAGGATTCATGCGAGTAGCTATATGGTAGGAAGTGTTATACCACCATTCAGCTAGGGGTAACCATTAAGCCCACTGATGTTGTTTTTCAGAGGAAAAAACACCTCAGATATGTTTCCAAACACTTGTAGACAACTTTCATTTGACCATCAGTTTGGGGACGACAAGCTGAGTTGAGATGCAATTTGGTGCCTTGCAGCTTAAACAGTTCTTACCAAAAATTGCTTGTGAAAGTTGGGTCACGATCAGAAACAATAGAGTGCGGCATGCCATGAAGGTTGAAGACCTGGTCCATAAAAATGTGAGCCATCATGGATGCAATAAATGGGTGTTTAAGAGTGCATAAATGAGCATACTTTGAAAGGCGATCCACAACCACCATTATGACTGATTTATTGCCCAACTTGGGTAAGCCGGTAATAAATTCCATAGAGTTATCCTTCCAAATAGCAGGTGGAATCGGAAGCAATTGTAGTGTGCCCGGAGATTTGAATGTTTCTCCCTTGTTGCATTGACACACCTCACATTCAACGACAAAATTACAGATGTCATATTTCATACCATCCCAGAAAAAAGAACATTTGACCATGTCATATGTTTTGGTGAACCCTGAGTGCCCCGCTGTGGGTGTAGCATGAATCTCAGAAAGTACCATGGATTTAAGCTTTGAATGTTTACTTAAATACAAACAGCCTTTGTAGAGAAGCTCATCCTGGATCCAAGAGTATCATGGGGGAGTTGGAGCCTTGGTATGAAATTGCTGGATCAGATGCAAACTTTTGGGATCTTGAAGCCAATCTACTACAATAAAGGAAAGAGAAAAAAGGGATCCTTCTTCTTCATATTTTTGGGACAGTGCATCTGCCACTACATTGTATTTTCCCTTCTTGTAAATGATCTCATAATCATATCCAAAGATCTTAGTCACCCATTTTTGTTTCTCCTGGGAAGAAATGTGTTATTCCATAAAGTACTTGAGGGTTTGATGGTCAATCTTAATTTGGAAGCGTTGCCCCAAGTGATAAGGGCACCACAGATCAATGACATGCAAAATAGCCAACATTTCCTTTTCATAAATGGGTTTGCCCAGATTCCTTTCAGACAATTGCTTGTTGGTGAAGGCCAAAGGTTGACCCTCTTGCATAAGGACAACGCCAATTCCTTTCCCTGAGGCATCGCATTCCAACACAAAGGTATTTGTGAAATCAGGAAGGGCCAGAAATAGAGTGGTGCACATGGTCGTCTTCAATGTTTGAAAATCTTGAGCAGCGACTGGAATCCAAGTGAAAGAGTTCTTTTTGAGGAGAGTTGTGAGAGGTGTTGCAATCTTTCTATAGTTCTTAACAAACTTGCGATAATACCCTGTTAAGCTCATAAATCCTTGCAAGATTTTGAGAGTCTTTGGGTGCGAACAGTCTTGCATAGCTTCAATATTTTTTGGGTCCACCCTGACACCATCCTTGCCAACCAGATGACCCAAGTATTCTACTTCTGAGGCACCAAAAGCACATTTAGACTGTTTCAGGAAAATTTGTTGCTGAGAGAGTAGATGGAGAAGTTGATCCACATAAGTAATATGGTTTGTCCAGGTTTTGCTATAGATGAGGATATCATCAAATAAAACTAAGACAAAATGACAGAGAAAGGGACGGAAGACATGATTCATGAGGCTTTGGAAGGTGGATGGGGCATTACACAAGCCAAAGGGCATGAACAAAAAGTCATAGTGGCCCTCATGAGTGCAAAAGGCCATATTGGGAATGTCTGCCTCTTTCATACGTAGTTGGTGATATCCCAAGTGAAGATCAAGTTTAGTAAAGAATTGGGTGCCACTCAATTCATCCAAGAGGTCATCAATGACAAGAATGGGAAATTTGTCTTTAATGGTCAGTTTATTGAGGGCATGAAAGTCGGGACAGATTCTCCAAGAAACTTCTTTCTTCAAGACCATGACTATAGGAGAAGAGTAAGGGCTCACACTAGGTCAGATAATTCCTGCATTAAGGAGTTCCTAGACCATTTTCTCAATTTCATTTTTTTGTGAGAAGGGGTGGTGATATGGGTGGATATTGGGAGGAAGGATTCTGGGTACAAGGGGAATCGAATGATCATGAACACCGCGTGAAGGAGGGAATCCTTGGGGAGTGGAAAATACCATTTCATGTTTGGAAAGGAGGGCTTGGAGGTCATGTGGCACCAGGGGTGTCTCCGTTGCTTGTGTGGCATGGAGTTGGGAAATGACACCAGAATGACCTTTTTGAGCAGCTTTTCCATGCGATGTGAACTAATGACCTCAGGTGAACCAACAACGATGCCTTGGAATTTATATTGGTGGCCTTACTGGTCGAATTTCATGGTTAATGCCTTAAAATCCATGAGAATGGGACCCAAAGTTCTTTGCCAGTCTGCACCCAACACAATGTCAAAACCACCCATGTCGATAGGAAACATATGGGATTTGAGGTGGTGGTCACCGATTTGAAGATGCACATTTTCACAGCACCCTCCACATTTCATGGAGCCACCATTGGCAATCATGATTTGGAAATTGTTGATAACATGGATGTAGCTATGAGTTTCTTGGGCAATGCGGCGATGAATAAAATTATGGGTGCTTCCACTATCAACCAGAATGATGACCTTCCAATTCTTGATGTAACCGTTTAACTTGAGGGTTTGGGGAGAGGAGAAGTCGGTGAGAGCATTGAGGGAAATGACAGGTTCTACTTTGGGAGGGTCTAAGGGAGGGGTTATGTCAGTGAATTCAGGTGACTCAGACACAAGGGGAGTTTCAACATCCTCTTCTGAAATATCCTCAGAGATGGCCATAAAAAGCTTTTGTTCCTTACACTTGTGGCCTAGGAAATATTTTTCATCACAATTATAACAAAGGCCTTTGAGTTGGCGTTCAACCATTTCAGCCCTGGTCAATTTTTGGATCTTTAATGGGGTGAAGGGAGTAGTGGGATTTACAGGTTTAGGGTGAGGGATAAAGGAAGGTTTACAGTTTTGAGAGGATACAACTTGTTGTGCTTCTTTAGCGTTTTTAGTAGCCTCCACCCAACTCGAAGGTCGAACCATGAGGACATGGGCCCAAATCTCCTCCTTGAGGCCATTGATAAAACACTCTCGAAATAAAGCATCAGTCATGCCCTCTATTCGAAAAGCCAGGCGCTCAAATGCAACTATGAAGTTTTCCAATGTTCCTAATTGTTTCAGCTTTGTCAAACAGCCCAAATGGTTGGTGTTAGTGTCAAAGAGTTCATAAATCTCTACCACAAAAAGTGTCCAAGCAATATACCCTTGACGAGAATTTTTTCTCCATTGCCACCATTGCCAACGTTCTTGATCTAGATGTAGAACACCATACTAGAGTTTGGCCAAGTCATCTATAATGTTGTATAAAGATAAGTAATGTTCCTTCATGTATGAATCCCTCAACCACAGGTTTATGCGTGTAACGACAGATCTCTGTGTCTTAAAGACGTTGGAATATGTCTCTACCCTGGAAAATAATTCCCACAATTTTTTCCAAGGAAAGTGCTCTGACACCACTTGCAAGATACCAGATATAATAAATGCACAGAACAGAAATAAAATGCTAGTAATATAACCAACATAATCTCCACAATAACATAGAAATGATATAAGAACAACAACAAAAATAACACTTTGATTCAGAAAGCAATGTTCACAGGACTCTTCGAGGGGGATTTATATTAAATTTACAACATAACATGTTCATCCAAATGCGTTTTCTTGTATATATAGGGGATACAAAACTATAAAGCAATGATAATAAACTAACAAAACTATGGTTAAAGTAATAATAATAAATGAGGGTTATGGTTAGGGGCTTAACTTTCTCCTCTCATCTTCCAAAGTCACATTTTTTGTTAGCAGGTTCTTTCACTTAGTGAGGTACTCACTGATTATTACTGATGTCCAAGTTCTTTCACTTAATGAGGTACTCACTCATTATTACTCATGTCTATAGATTCCCTATACAGGTTTCAATGGTTGTTTCACTTTCTATTATGATTTTTCCATTTTGAATATAAATTGGGATCTTGTCATCTACTGCCTTCTTTAAAGAAGAAACATAAAAGAAACTCAAATATATAGCCCATATTATTAAAGTAAAGTGCTTTTATTAATTAGTTGAGTTTAATTTAATGAAATGTTAAAGTTATTAGCATTAGTGAATTAAATCTTAGCCATTGATCTCAAGTGAGGTAATATTTAATATCAACTCTCAATCATTTTGGAGATTAGGGTTAGGTCATAAGTCAAGATTATAAAACCAAGTCTAGAGTGAAGGAGGGACATATTTTACATGATTTTAGAGAGAAGCAAGGTCACTCTTAGGAGAAAGAAGGAATTTTGCTCAAGGGATGAATCCCAAAGGACTATGATTCAAGGAGATATTGGATAGGTGAGGAAGAAATTTCATATAGAGATCAACTCATGTAAAAGGAGAAGGGAGAACATGGTCGGCCATAGGAAGATCTGACAAATCGGAGCCACCACAGTAGGGTGGAGTTGTATGTGCTCGAAAGATCGCTGAGGGTGCATATGTACTCAAGATATAGTGCAAGAAATTGTGTATGTATATGAGCTACAGTGAGCCAGGGAACACATAAGTTTAAGAAAGTGAATGTACAAGGTCATACATCCACAACATAGTTTATAGGGTTTGCAAGTGCCTTCTATAGTTTTCAGTATTTCTATGTGGGCCATTTTTCCAGTAAGGGAGCACCTATAAGCTTTGATATAATTCTAATGATAAGTTGATTTGAAGGGAATAAATCTTTGTGTGTTGTGTGAGATTTGGTTTCTAGTTTTGCTTCCGCTATATTTATTTCCTTTAATTATTCCAGTCAATGTATTTTGTTTTGTGAGTCACAAATCTAATTTACAACAAGAAAAAAACTAGTAAACAATTTATCTAGGTGTTGGGATTACGAAATTTGATACGTATCAGAGCTTGCACTCTAAGAGGGAGATCAAATTCAGATAGATAGTACTTTATGAAAGTAGATCTATTAGATCTCATTAATACTCTATAAGGATAGTTTACTTTATTACAATCGGCAAGAAGCAGTCGTAAATAAGTCTTTAATCTATGTTTTTATACAAAATGGTCTCAACTCAAAATGGTTGGACTTCTTATAATTCTAAAAATACTAAATTTTACAATATGTAAAACTGAAAACTTCCATTGGCCTTCTCCTCTATCTCTTCGTCTCTTGGCAGAGGCGTTTCCTCTCCTCATCCTTTACTTGGAAATAATTGTCATCTGATCCTGACCTGTATGAGTCGTATGCACATGTTTTATCACTTGTTTTCATATGTGTTAGCTTTCCTGTATTCGACACATTGGATGCATCTGCTCACTAACTGTAACACCAACCCAGAAGGTGCAGTTGCCTCATTTGCTTCAAAAATGTATAACTTCTTTTCTATCTAGGGAAACCTTTCCTGTATCTTCTTTGCTCCCAAATATGTGTCATGTAAGTCCATGCTTGGACTTAGTATCCATTTTTTTATTTGGATAAGATCAATTTGGTTCATTTACTGGATGATCATCATGGCCTCTTATTTTCTTTTCCTAGAGTTACATTGGTTCCTTTCTATGTGAATCTTTCCCAGGGCTTCAGAGATATTATTTCCTTCAACATCAAGTAGACCTTTTTCTAGTGGAGATATTTCTTCTAGACAAGCTTTGTGTACCTCTCTGGCCAATATTTTTCTTTCGGCAAGATTTGATTCCCGGGCCTTAAAACTTATGTCACCTCTGATTTGCTAAGACAGAGACAATTGAGGAGCTACTGATACATCATATTTTGGTACTAGATAGATAGCCTTTTGAAAATTATCCCAAGTTGCACGGGCTTCCCTTTATTTAATGTAAATGTTATTCAGGGAAATGTCTACCACCTAGTAACAATTTTGAATGGCTTCCACTTTTGTAAAAGGATCTTGCTCGATTGATTCCATCTTCTCGTGTACTTCCAGTGCTTGATCTTGGAAAGTTTCCATATCTACTGTTGTACCTTCAACCAAGTATACATTGGCTTATAGTTGCTTGATTAATTCTTCTTGTTAAGTGACCAACTCTCTGTTGTCCTGTGAGTTTTGATGGACCTCATCAAGGTTAGATTTCAGTTGTTGGATCTCAAGTTTGTCATGGCTATGACTTGTTCAAACTCTTTGTTCATCTTATTTATGATATCCCTTTCCATGGTCGTCATCTAGTCTTGCAACTTCCTTACCAACAGATTTCTCTATTTCAGATAATTCACTAGATTTTCTACTGAACATTGATTGGCCATGGAAAAGGAACCTAATGAGCCTACCATTTCCATAAATAATTTTGTATCATCTAGACCCTGTCCATCATACAACATTCTTTGCCTTTTGACTGTTGTACTATATTTTTGATGCATTTCTCTTTTAACTATGGCCCTTCTCTTCTTACTGAAAAAGAAGTCTGAAGGAGGCATTTCTTCAGCTGAAATTGGAGTAAGGTCCTCTATAAATATGACTTGGTCATTGGGATTTCCTTGAATTGACTGTAAAAGTGTTAATGACATAATGGGGCTACCTATCTCTGTGCATGGTTTTTGCTTTGTTCTGTTGATATCCGGTTTATCTGGTGTAGACAATGATGTATCCTGTCCCTTTTTTTTTAAATCTTCAAGATGAACTTTTGTTTGAGTGCTTGGTGGGTTTGGTAATGAAGTCTCCACTCCCTGTGTTGAGACTTCGACATTCTTCATATTTTCCTCAGTACTTTGTTGGTCAGAACTTCCTGCCTCTAATACTTGAGGTGTAGCTTCCTATGTAGATGAAGGTGTTATTGGATCCCCTTGTAATACCTTTGGAAAAATATTCTTTCTATGCTTCTGAAAATTGTCGAAATTGGCTAATTGATTGGGAGACAGAGTTCAGACTCTACTCAATACTTCCTCATATGAACTGACTCCCCTGAATACTTCATCCTAAGGGGAAATCCCGTGCACATACTTCCTTAAATTGTGTTGAGCCAGGTGATCTTCCACAATATTATGGGGATCATGCCTCTTAAACTCAATATCAATTAACTTGACATCTTCTAGAGCCGCAACCTCTACTTTCGAATGGCTGAAATCTTGCAATGAAAACATACCAACCTGAAAAGGGAAGGTTGGCCATACCGTTTTCTGGGCTACTTTCAATTCTTTACTAATTCCCCCTATTATGGTATGTTAAGCCACCTTTTGGCATACCAGCCGATCTGGTTAAAATTATTGGAGAACATCGGGGGGAACCAAGCACCCAAAAATCCTAATATAGAATTTTTTTTCCTTAATATACCAGTCTGTTATTTTTTGCAGGTTATCCATGATTCTGTCTGAAATTCTGGGAGGTGGGAAACTGTATAGGGTGATATGAATTGGCACCACTACATAATGAAATATTTCATAGAATAAATATCTAGCTTTGTCGTCCCATGATCTAAAAATGAAGAAGACTTGAAATACTTGAAATTATTGCAATGTAAATGTTATGTGTTTAAAGCAAATGGATCAGTTTGCAACACATAGATTAAGGGATTATTCATGCAAATTACACATAGACAACAGCATAATCAATGAACATAATCACATAAACACATCAATTGATAAAGGAGTTCACCCCTCTCTTGGGCTACATCTACCGGTCCAGCTTCCAATGGATCATTATTATTAATTGCTCAAAAGTTCTCAAAACAATGCCTTACAATGCTCAAACTAACCAACCGACTGCTCCAATGGATTTAGAGCATCCAAAAACCCCTAGCTGGGATTTTTCGGCACCTCAATCGGTCGAAAAATGAAGAAGTTAGGCCTCCTGGAAGTCCCCCCTTCAATCTTGCTGTCTTTGCATCTACAAAACGCACCCCTCTTGAATGAACCTGGCACACACATAATATATAGCGTGAAAACCCAGCACCGGGCACAACTGCACCAATGGTGAAAACCATAGGATGGTTAAGGGCGCGCCAGCCCCTAACCTCCCAGCACCTGGGCACATAGGAGTCATATGACCACGCGCGTTTGGCAAAAAGGGTAAACAGTTGAACCGCTCCAACTCCCCATGCGTTTAGTTATGGTCATATGTAATGTTGGCATATAGCCATGGGATAAAACTTTAACCATTCAAACCACATTTAAAAATCCGTGCACACACAAACTGTCGGGCTATATAATATATGGCACAGTCATATATACAATTCAAACGACCACGGGCCGGGGCTAAGCCCCGGCCCAACCCCCCACCAACGATCATATAATTTAAACTTAAATAAATATAAACTTGTTTATATATCAAGTCACAACCAATGGTCTGTTGGTCAGACGGTCTTTGCGAAGGCGCTCAAGTGGTGGGGAGGTCCGGGGGTCGAACCCCACGACCTCCATCATAATTTTACATAACAATCAAAAGCCAATAAAGGGGTGCCACGTGGCAGCCCATGATTGGGCCACATGGCACCTTACCATTAACCAATGAAATGCCACATGTCACAGTCTGATTCGACCATACCTACCATGTTACTTCTGCCCTGTCGGCGTACGGTCGTACGACCCTACCACGTCAGACTGTAGGACTGTACGAACTGTACAGTCAACATCATTTTTTTTGCATGTTTGACTTTATGAACAGATTGAAATATCTCTCGCTCCCAACTTCCATTTGAGACGAAACGAGTTGTGTTGGGTTCGCAACGATGAGGCCTACGCTCTCGTCTAGTTTGAAGAGATTCCGAGCACTTTGAATTTTTGAGCAAAATTTGATCCCCTGATCATCCCACAACTTGGAGTGATAGAAATGGATAGGTTCGGTGCTGGTCGGGTTCCATCCCTAGCTCATCAAAGGGAAAAGAGTGATAAACAAAATGTCATCCATGATGTATGCCAACATGTAGAAAGGAGCAGGTTTCCCTTTGGAATTTTCCAATCGGTACGCTATGATTTCTTTGGCGAGGTTGTCTGATAACATCTTGGCCTAGTTGAAAGAATATCCCTCAACCACTTCATGCATAATTGGTACCCATGCCAGCAGGAAATTAGAGGAGTCATTTTTCATGAATATTCTACACAGAATCGTAGCCACATAGATCATATGGGCATCTAACGATGCTATGGCATATATGATGTGAGTGTTGGCTCTGAATTTCTCAAGATGCCCCCACCAGTCCTTAATTAAATCAGGGTATTGTTTCCCATACTGTGTGAACTCTTGTTGGTCAAACTCCATTATGAATTCAACATTGTAACTATGTTTAAAAATGGGGAATAATTTATATATTACTTGTATATTCTCCGGTCGAAAAGACCCAACAACAACCTTATGTGAATTGCAAATGCTCCTGGTTGAAATGTCGACGTTCTCCAGGGCCCAGCCTATCATGTCATTATACAACATGATCCTTGGACTGCACAACCATCTTGTCTATATCTGACTCAGTTATATCCCTGAGTTTAGTCGCATGGGTTTCGGTTACTTTGTCACCTGAATCATCTAGGCAAATTATCAACTCGTGTTGTAGAATATCAAAGACCTGTGTCCAATATTTCACAATATGTATGGCTCTCGGTGAAGTGTCTGAGATAACATCTATGTTTGAATTTACACTCTCACCATCTACTTTATCCATTTTTCATGGTGCCATGATATTAATGAAATCAGAACTGTGTTACTTGCTACAGGAGAATGTGTGAGCTTAGCAGCTGGCTTAAAACTTGTTATTTTGCGAGAATGAAAATATAATTCAAAATCCAATATTATTATTCACCTTAAGCATATTGATTTACGAGTACCTTTACTGACGAAAAATTATTTTACCATAATGAGGAAATCTAGGCAACAATCTGCAATCTATATTGAAATCATTGCCATTTATTCATGATTAATGCCATAAATATTGGTGGTTTGTATAAAGAACTTGGATGAAACAGATTTGAAAATTCCCAAATCACGAACTTGTGAGAAATTAATTATGAGATAATATTGTTTAATATATTAATTAATCATGTTTAACTTTAAACGGTTTTGGGTATTCGGGCTTCATGATTTTCATGAGTAGCTCGAGATAGAATCCCCGAAACCCGAAACCGCGAAATGATTAATTATCGGATAATCATTTTTAGTTTTAATTAAACCCTTTTAATTTTGAAATGTTTCGGAAGTTTGGACTTCAAAGATTTCAATATGTGAGGGATGATAAACCTCTGAACTTCTGAAGTATGAATTTATTAACCGTCTTTAATCAAGATTAACTTAATTAATTAAGATTTAATATTTCAGGATTTTATCGCTTCATGGATTTGAAAGTTAGTTCCTTATTATATTCTCGAAAGGATATTACCCATACTGATGTGTCAAATATGACATCATTTTAGATGATGTGTCAAGGCCAGGGGGTGCTAAGTGTTAATTAGAATCATATGAATCTTTAGATTAAAAGATCAGAGAAAGGTGCCATGTGTTGACTCAGGGAAGATTTAAAACGTACATGTTTACCATGAAACATGTCTTTCAAAAGTTGGTGAAAAAAGTGATAACAGATATATTTGGGTTTCGGTCTTTTTAAAGCTATGACTTGTTGAAACGCCCGAAGCACGAAGCTTCGAAGAAGAGTCTAGCGACTTAGCTCTTTAACCATTTGGCGACTCCACAAATACAAAGAGATTTAGGATCGTTTGATTATATGGCAGACTTCATCAATGACGTATATCATGTTTGTCTTATTCTTATTTAACCAAGAATGAAATTTATTTAAATTCCAAAAGTTTAGAAATATATATATGTTCCAACACTCCCCACATCCAAAGAAGGGAAAAGGCATCCCCAACCCACATAGCAAGGGACAGAGAAAAGAGGGCCACTCTCAGGACAACCAATCCAAGCCACAACAAAAGAAGGGCAATGAAAAGATGAAGAATGACACAGGAAAATGGTGTGACTACCATAAAATCCCTTGGCACAACACTAAACAATGTCGCTCCAAGAAGTCACTCATGGTCAAGATGAAGGCTTCCGAGTCAGAGGCCAATTTTGATTTTGAATCAAATCCTGAAGGAGGGAAGCAGATTATCGATGCTAAACCCAGTGCCACTGTCACTACCACCAAATTCCTACCAAGCAAACCAAAAGAACCATAGAAAGGGGAATGCCTCTTTCACTCACAAATGTGGGTAAAGGGGGATCCACTTCATTTCATTGTTGATACAGGCAGTCAGAAGAAATTGATTTCAACATAGGTCATCAAGAAGCTAGACTTTCCAACGACACCGCACCCACAACCCTACACTTTCGGCTAGCTTTGCCAAGGAAGAGATCTTTGTGTTAGCCAACTATTTTGTCTACCCTACGACATCAAGCCTTTCAGAGATGAGGTATTGTGTGATATTTATCCCCTTGAATTTTGTGATTTTATTTTAGGAAAACCATATTTGTGGAAGTGTCATGTTGTGTATGAGTCTAGACCCCACAGTTTTATTATTACTTTGGGTAGAAAATTGTACAGGATACCAGAGGTAGCGTCGCCTACCACTATTTCTTTAATCTCTGCTAAGTAATGCAGTAAGGTGATTTCATAGATCGAGAATTTCATCTTATTTGTGATCCATGCTCACAGTAAGCAGAAGGTCATTTCCACATACGTTGCCTCTACACAAAGCCTCTCTTTGCAGAAGAAGCAAGTGGAAAAGATCGTGGAATACTACAGAGACATCTTCTCCTTACCCACTGGGGTATCAACGCACTGCCAAGTCAAGCATCCAGTTGATCTGACCCCCAGTTCACCTCTACCTAATGGACCAATCTATCATCGCTCGCTGATGGAAAATGATGAAATCAGGTGCCATATCCAAGATATTATTCAAAAGGGGCACATGAGACCTAGCTCCTCCCCTTGCAAAATCCCGATTGTACTAGTCCAGAAGAAGGATGGGACTTGGTGACTCTACATTGATTACAGATCCTTAAACAAAATCCCAGTCAAGAATCGGTACCCAATTCCCAGGATTGATGACCTTCTTGACCAACTCAAGGGGAAAAAGTTCTTCAGCAAGATTGACCTCAAGTTTAGCTACCACCAGGTTCCCAATGAACCAACTAATATATGGAAGACAACCTTCAAATATAAATAAGGTATCTTCAAATGGCAGGTCATGCCCTTTGGCTTAACAAATGCACCAACCACTTTCATGAGGTTGATGGATGATGTAGTGAGATCCTTCACTAAATCTTTTTTGGTGGTATATTTGGATGACATCGTCATCTTCAACAGAACTTGGCAGGAGCACATGCGACATATTCAATAGGTTCTAAGAACTCTACAACAACACAAACTATATGCCAACCTGGAAAAATGATCTTTTGGCATGAACAGGGTCCAATACTTGGGCTACATTGTTGATGAGCATGGGGTACATGTTGATCCAGCTAAGATCCAAGTCATCCATGACTAGCTAGCCTCGACCACACTAACTGAGCTTCGGATCTTCTTAGGACTAACCAAATTCTATCGATGGTTCATGTTGGGATTCTCCCATATTGCATGGGACCTCGAACAGGTGACCAAGGGAGGTGGTAGGGAAAATTTCATGAGGGGGAAGGAACAACAATGAGAATTCAATGATCTAAATCATCGCTTGTGATCAGCTCCAATACTCTCCTTTCTCAATCTGCAACAACCATTCCATATTGATACTGATGAATATGAATATGTTGTAGGTGCAATTCTCACTCAGCACAGTCATCCAGTGGCATACCATAGTGAGACACTCTTAAATGTTGTCCAAAAATATCCCACCTATGACAAGGAAATGTATTCCATTGTACAAGCTTGTCATCAATGGAAACATTACATTATGGGAAAGGATACAATCATCCACACTAATCACAAGCCTTTGTAATTCATATAGACACAGGGGAAATTACAGAACAACCTCCATCCCAACATCAAGTATAAGACATGGATCTTAAATCGTGTCATTGATTTCCTCAATTGACCTCTCGTGGCTGCACTGACCACTATGCTCCATTTTTATGGACATGAGGCATCTAAGTGGCCCATACTTTATTATCAAGATCCGGACTTGGCCATCACCTATCAGGTCTTAGGTACATGTGCGACTATCACTGATTTTCACATTTAGGATAGACTATTATGCCATCTAGGCCATCTCTATGTTCCTACAAGCGAGTGTGCAAATATGATTTGGGAATCCCACTACAGTCGGATGGCTAGACATTTTGGCATGGAGAAAACCATGGCCATTCTTTAGAAACATTTTTATTGGCCAAAACTTCGACAGGACATCAACAAGTATATCAGATCTTTCATTTCTTGTGCCATTTCCAAGACAACCATCAATAATCAAGGCTTATACACCCTTATTCCTACTCTAGGGAAGCCTTGCGAATCCATCTAAATGGATTACATGTCTGGCCTTCTGTCCACCAAGCAAGGAAATGAATGCATATTTGTGTTCATTGATCAGTTTTCGAAGATGGCCATCCTCACAACCTGCAAGAAGAATATCACAGTGGAAAGTACTCCCAAGCTCTTCTTTGAATGAGTGTGGGTCCATTTTGGGATACCACAGACCATCATCTCCATACGGGACAACGGGTTCCTTAGCACATTTTGGTCAAGTCTCTAGTCACTGTTGGACACCAAGATCACTAAATCCAATGCTTTCCACCCCCAAAGAGATGACCAAATAGAGGTCTTCAATCATATGATTGTGCACAACTCATGCATGTACAACTCTAAGAATCCACGTACATGGGATGAGAGCCTCCCCTAAGTTCAACACAATTACAATAGGGCTCTCCATAGCTCCACTGACCATAGCCCATTTTAGGTGGGGCGGGGATTCCAACCCTTGAGTCCCATTGATGTTTCACTACCTCTTGCCACTACACAAACAGACTCTTCCCATGTTCAGTCTTAGACCAACAAAGCCACCAGATTCATTGAGCATATTTATCACATCCACCAACAGGTCCAAGAGATTTTGCAGAAATCCAATGCTAAGTACAAGAAGTGCCATGATCAACATAGGGTATCGCACAAGTTTCAGGTTGGCGACAAAGTCTGGTTACATTTGCCCCATAGAAATCTCACAGGGCCCCATAGAAGGAGCATCTCACAGGGCCCCATAGAAATCTCCACCCACTTTTCTATGGGCCTTACACTATCACCAAGGGTATGGGTAGCAATTATTTTGAGCTCAACACTCCAGCCTTCCTTGGCCTACACCCAGTTTTAAATGTGGACCTCCTTCGGCCATATTTTCCACCATTATTGGACACCTCAGAAATCATAGAACATCTGACACCAAAATAGCTCAACCATGACTACATGGAACAAGCATCCATTGATCATATAGTGGACACACAGGTCAAGGGCACTCGTTAGCAGAGGATCCAGCCTTATCGGGTTGTCATGGTCGAGCATCTCCTACACCAAGGAAAGTGGCTCACCTCAGGCCAAATCTAGCAGAAGTTTCTTCACCTGATGGGGGAACTCAACATAATGGATACCATTGCTTCCTAACAGGGAGGATTGATCCAGGTGGATATTGGTGGCCGCCCACCTATTTCAACTTGCTCCTCTTGTCCGTTTTTAGTTCAACTCGTTCTTCTATACTTATTTGTAATTGTGGGTTCTACACTTTTTTGGATGTATGAAGCCCTACACATGTTCCAAGTGGATACTAGTGTCCTCTCACCTAATACAACATGCTTATTTTGTATGTTTTCATGTCAACACATCTTGGTGTACTTCCAGGGCCATTTTGGGGCCCTCAACATTGTTTTTTGGCTCGCCATAGTCAAACTATAGACAGAGTAAGATTTTCATGGCTTAAAGTGTATTTCTCTGAAAGAACTTTCCAACGAGATATAACACACCTAAAATAGAGGTCATATGAAAACGTTACAACTCCGAGAAGTTGAGGTACCAACTTACCCATAAAGGGCCACATGACTTTTGGTGTTTCACCGCCTAGGGTTAGGTTTTTGAATGTCTAGGGTTTTGGCATTCATGAGTAATATCAAAAAGGCCTTTGGAGCCTCATTGTAATTCATTGTGCTAAGATGGATGCACGTAGCATTCACATCTCTTCTTAGAGATAACTAATATCATTCGAGCACGTGTTTCAGTGCTACAATTTTACAATTTCAGCCTATTTCATTTATTCAATAGAAGGTATTGTTCACTTTCTTCATATCTCTGTTTTTATTGTATTCAATGTCTTAATCAACTCGTTCCGCTCCTAAATCTGGATCAAACATCTACTTTAGCATGCAGTTTTGTATGGTTTGAGAGACAAAGTGAACAATCAATACCCACAATAAGCATCACATACTTGGTGATCTTGATGAATAATGTCCTTTAACTCTATGCTTATGTGGATCTTAGCAAGTTACAAATCATAAAAATTTTAACCTAAATAATAAGAAATGGATGCACTCACTTGCATGTTTCTATAGGCTTATAAAGAGAGTAGACTTTCTTCATGGCTCTTATAGTGTTTCAGTAGAATTGTCACCCCTCAATAAAGTCCTCAAGCATTAGAATCATTTCTTATTTTATGATGAAATCTACAATGAACATCACAAATTTGCTCAGGAATTTAAAGAATTTGGCTTCCATGATTAAACACATTGGGATATGCTTAAGATATGAATCATAATGTATGTTGGAAGCTTCAAATTGTTTTATGAGAGAATGTATAATAACAATTACAATTTATTTGTTTTTTGGTTGCTTAATGTTTAATGTTGTAAAAATTGGAAAATTGTGTTCTTTTATAATTATTATATTTATGAAATATATAGCTAATTTACTCTTATCAATTAAAATATCCATATTACAACTTTTCATTATGAATCCATATGTATTCGCCACCCAGACCAAAAAGAGAGGGCTTCACATGCAATGAATCTAGATCTGAATCAATTCAATGAATGGAGTTCACATGCAACCGAATCTAGATACAACTTTGGAGTCCAAAGAATCCAAAGAATCCAAAGACCAATAGCAATCAACAAAGTATCCAAAGACCAGTAGCAATCAACAGAGAATCCACAGACCAAAAAGTCAAGGGTTGAAAGAATTTAATGTGGCTGAATGGTTTCTGATGCAATGAAAACTTCAAATTCGATCTTGTATGTGAAAGAATACGGGCAACTGCAGCCCCCATGTCACCGGCCCCAACGTCAGCCCCCACTTCAGCCCCAACGTCATCCCCCATGTTATCCCCCATGTCAGCCCCCACTGCAACCCCAACGTCATCCCCCACGTCACCGACCCCAACTGCAGCCCCCACGTCGTCGGCCCCAACTGTAGCCCCCACATCGTCGGCCCCAACGTCAATACGGGAAACAACATTGGATCGATCAATCCTGTATGTGAAATAATATAGTGCTAATGATTGGACTTCAAGAATTTAATGGAGTTCACATGCAATGATTGGACTTCAAGAATTTAATGGAGTTCACATGCAATGATTGGACTTCAAGAATTTAATGGAATGTTAATGGAGTTCACATGCAATGAGTGTAGATCCGACTTTAGAGTCCACCCATTCCTATATAACGAAGGCTATGCCATTGTATTTCTCACCTCTTGCTTACAGACTCTAGGCTCTGGTTGAGTATTCACATCCTAAGGTATACTAATGTCAAGTTTTTACTTAGCTGTGTAATGGTATTGTTAAGTTCTACTTTCTGTAATGTCATAAGCTGTGCAAACTTAGCTAGAATGGTTTGTATTAATGAAGGAAATGAAATACACATAAAAATTTCTAGAAACAAATAAATACAACAATATATGATTTGTATTAATGAAGGAAATGTACAGAGACTGTAAAAATATAGAGTGCAAGACTTGCTAGAATGGTGGTATCTTTATCTCTCAGAAGATATGTGATGATTGTTGTTCCTGAGTCTATACTAAGGCTTAAAATATAGTGTCAAGGCATCTGAAAGTGTGTAAAAGATGAATACAAAGACAAAGTCACCTTCGGTGTAGGAAACTAATGAAGGTTTCTATGTTCTCACTGTCTAGCTTCCAACTGTTCCTGGATAGTAATATCTTGTTCAATGGCTGCCCATGAACGTTCCAATTCCTCCCGAGTGTTCGCTGTTTTAAGGGTTGTGTCAAAAATATTTAAAGCGACATGTATTTGATTAGATAGCTCAGGTTGAATATTTGGTTGAATTGTTGCGGGGACAGTCATTGAGGAACAGTACCAGTATGAATGATTTAACGAGAGATTTTAACGTTGTTTCAATTAAGTCGAAATGAGAGAAATTTTTGCATGAAGAACAAAATAGGAATGCAAACCAAAGGCCATTTCCCGTAACTGTATTACTTTTTAGTAAAGATGTGGAATGAAGGAAAAACATTTACTGTGGGTAACGTAAGATTCTTATCAGTAGAAAACTCACACATACACAGAGGAAGAAATTATCATAGAGATAATTGACATAGTGTAAATAAACATAAAATTCTGTAAATGTGAATTGGTCTTACACCTGCTGATAGCTGGTGCAGAGGAAAAACAAGATGCAATTACAGAAAAATAAAATCCCTTCACTACAGTAGTGGTCGTACTAAATTATAGTGATACACATCAATTATGTAGAGAAAAATGAAAAGAAACAAAGAACATAACAAAACAAACTTGCAACACAGTCGTGACAGAATTGGGAATCCTCAGATTGCTTGTATTAACTTCTCAAATGCGAGATCTCTATTACATTCCTTACCAAAAATTCCAGCCTTTGGTTCTTCTTTTGGTGATCTATTTATACAAATTTATCCTTCCCTATTCCTATTTTCAAAAAAGTGCCAGCTGCCTGATTTTACGTGACTTAGTGCATATTATACATCTGTCCATAAACTGGATACAAGTTGTGAAAGTTCCTCTTGGCAGCTGTGAGGAGCGAAAACACTCCATCTCTTCTACTTTATTTTCAAAAAGGGCCAGGTGCTTGTCTTTGCATAGACTCAGTGCATATCCTACATCTGTCCATGAATTAGGATACAAGCTATGACGGATCTGCTTGACAAATGGATTCGGCAAAGTAGCAATCTCGGGCTAATTGCGGAAGTCTGTTCCCCATATGTGCATCAACAATATTAAGGGTGTCGAGTTGTGCGTTGGGTTGAATCAACTGTTCATCAATTTGAGCAATGTCTACCCTGTCCATCTTAGAGATTTTCGTCAAATTTCTCTCATTTTTCTCCTTCATGTCGAGGGAGATCCACTCTATACTCATCTTCCTTAGCGTCTCTGTGTCACCTCCACTCACCATCCCTAACTGCTCACTATTTATGACTTTGAAGGTTTCTTCTAGTGAATTCGTCACTTTTTGAGCCTTCTCTTTGCTTAAAGTAATATCATGTTCCCAATTCTTTAACAAGATATTACCCCTAGTTTGTTCGGCAACGGTGAGCCCAGGAGACTATGCTGAAAACCTATTGTTGGTGGCTATTACTGCTTCTTGGAAGGCTATCCGAGCAACTTCTGCATTTCTTTCCTTGACGATTAGATTCTCAGAAATCTGATGCATTAACATGCAATCTCCTTGAAATTCCCCTACTTTGCTTAGCAGACTTTATTGAGCGGAAGAGATCCTGCTCTGAATGTCAATCACTCGGGATTTAACAATCTCGATGTCGATCACATTGCTTCCTGTGATCTCTAACTGAGCCTGTAACTGTGTGATTATATCCCTCTGCTGGCCCGACTGCACTCGACCCTCTCGGATCACTGAGTTTGCTTGTTCCATATTGGTTTTGAGGACTTCGATCTCTTTCTTATCGGCCAATTGGGCCAGCTCTATTGCTCCACTTGCTTGACTCTTAGCGTCTTCCGTAGCCGAAGCTACTCGAGCTTCAAGAGTCTTGATCAATCGATTTTTTCTCTTGAGCTGATTTTTCAACATCGCAACCGAGAATTGGTTCGCTGACACATAAGCTCCCAGTGTCCCTGCTATATCTGTTGTGAATTCATCACTCTTCTTGTTTTTTCCATCTGTTATTATTTTGAATTTTTTAACAGTGGACTCTCCCTCCTGATAAGATTCCCGCTTTACTACGACTTTTCTCTTTCTTAACTCATTAGGGGGGAGTTCCTTTGCCCTTATAGGCCTCATCTCTTCACCAAATATCCATATCTCGCTAACGTCTCCCTGTGTCGACTGCAAGGGTGTGATAGAGGTGATGGGTTGTCCGATCTGCTTCGCCGCCTTCCCTGGTGTGACGAGTGAGTCCTGCTCTTTCGGAGGATTAGAGGCCTTCGTCTCTGTCTCCGGTTTCTGAGTCTCCGGCGGGTCTGTGTTTTTTACTTCCACCTCTGGACTATGTTCCTTGGGTGGGTCAGTTGTCTCTTTTTCTATTTCAAGATTCTTCTCCTACTCAGGATTCTTTTCCTGCTCGGGACTCTTCCACTTTTCGGGACTCTTCCCCTTTTCAGTACTCTTCTCTTGTTTAGGATTGTTCTTCTGCTCAGGATTCTTCTCCTGCTCCCCTTCCTAACGTTTTTCGGGATTAGAAGTTTTCCCCTAAGAACTTTCGGCCTCCTTTTCTTTATCCTTGGAAAGCCCCAAACCTCCCAGCACAACGGGGAGGCATCTTTTCCTATGCTCCTGAAATTTTAAAACAGAATCCCTGTCTTCGGGAGCCAGAGATCTGATTCGGAATTGTACTTCCACATAGGACCTCGCCCCTCGGAAAACATCATCCAAGGGTGAGCATTCGTGTTCAAACCTCTTTAATCCACAATTTCCCAAATGGGTGCTTACAACTCTCTGAGGATCATGCTTCTTGTACTCAATAGAGACTAGGCTCAAGTATTCTAAGGTTGCAGCCTCAGCCTTAGCATGTCCGAAATCTAATAAGGAATACGAATTAAGCCGAATAGGGAAAAATGGCCATACCTTCTTTGATGACGCTTTGAGCTCTTTACTTACTCTGCCAACCACTGTTTGTCGAGCAATCTCACGATAGGATAGCTTGTCGGGGATGAATAGTGGTAGTGCCAGAGGAGGAACGACAGCTCCAAAAACTCTAAAATAGGAGAATTCTTCTTCTACATACCATTCCGCGATACTGCTCAGATTCGCAGGAATGCTATCCGACATGCGGGGTGGCAAAAGACCAAAAATGGCGAGGTGCAGGGGCACCATCACCCAGTTGAAGATCTCATAAATAAACTTATTTGCGTTATTTTCCCACAGCTTGTTGTGGTACTCATGCACAGTTTTTTATTCGGTTGGACTCCAAGCCCAATTCATCAAAGGAAAAGGTGTCATGGAGCATACTGCATCCATGATATACGCGGACATGAAGAATCTGGATGATCTCCCAGCTGCTTTTTTCTCCCGGTATTCTATGACTCTGTCGAACAAACTGTCGGAGAGCATCTTCGCCCAATTAAATGAGCAACCTTCCACTACCCGAAAGATGAGAGGTACCCACTGGATGTAAAAATGCGCGGTATCCTCACTGCCGAAAAGTCAGCACGTCATCATCGCCACATACATAAACTGTGGCTCCAGCGAAGAAATTGAGTAGACGCCCTTCTCATTCGCCCTGAATGTTGCGGAGCGTGAAACCCGGTATTTTATCAAACCAGACATGGTTTTATCATATTCTTCGCACTCCTTCTTTTTGAATTACTGCAAGAATTCATTGCCATATATATATTCATAATTCGTTGGTAGCTTATACATAGACTGGATATGCTCTGGTCTGAAATTCCTGACCATGTTCCGTCGATCATTTATGATGGTTCTGGTGGGTAAGTCGACGTGATCCAATGCCCATCGGATCATGTCGTAGTATGGGAGTAACTAAGGTTTGGTTGGAACCAGGTGCATCCTCGACTGAACAATTATCTTATATTTAGTATTCAGATCATCCTTTTCAAATTCATTGTCATCGGAGTCTGAGTAGTTAACCAACTCGTTTTGCAGAATGTCTGAAATAGACGACCAGGTGGGTACTGAGCCGCCAGTCCGACGCAAAGTATCTGAGACGTTGTCTGGACCCTGCGCTACAACCTCGACACTTGCTTTTGCTGCTCTCCTTGGAGCCATGGCTGAAGCTGGCATTTTTGTTCTTCTGTGATAAACCTACGTATACATGTAGAGGCTAGTTCACTCGGAGAAAGGCATGCTCTATACGCTTATGAGAAATATCTAAAAAGAATGAACTCTCGTATATATTTGAATTAAGTCTGTCAAATTGTAAATAAAATCAAATCTAATGTATAAATCCGATCTTATTTATTCATGGATTTACCCTAATTTCTTCATTAATGTCATCAATGTTCGACGGCTTGACAGGCAATCGGGTTATGGGGAGCAAGTAAATTCCTCGTGCAGTGTGCCAACCTCGATACGCGGGGCGTACCTCACTTAATTTTAAAACTTCAAATTTAATAATGTTAAGCATTTTGTCGCCTTTCGCTGTATCGTGAATTTTCTTTTCAGATTTTGACTCTTTAACTCGCGAGGGTGCGAGTGTCGATCTTTCCTTAATTAATAATAACCGTGATTTGGCACATTCTTAATTATATAACTAACCTAATCATTATATCGCGACTCGAGAATTCGAATACAAGCTTTTGGAAGAATGATATGCCGAGTTGCGATATTACGATGTGGCGATAATTAAGACTCAAATTATAAGAAGGAAATCTTAGATTTAAGCGAATAATTAATCCCGCTATAATTATGTCACAACTTCGTGAATCGGAGTTTTGGACACCCTAACTTGATGAAAGAAAGTGTCGAGTGACGATGTGCCGAGAACCAATATTTAATCATGGTTAGTTTTTTACCCTTAGTCTCCAACCAAGGTTATCACAGAGTCATCGTGTTCTCAGCTATCGGGGCTGCAAGAACGAAAACCTGGGTTTGATGTATGCTGAGGTGCGAAACCCCGACAAAGCCTAATCATGGGTTAAAGGTTTCACCCTAGTTAATGCCTTAAGAGAAAATTAAAATCGAGTTTGCAGTTTCGCGACTCGGGACTTGTGAATTCAAAAATTAAAGTGTCTGACTTGCGAGACCCCGAAATAAAACAAAGAGCAAACATTTTTGCGAAAAACAGACCCTTTTTTGAAAGTGACAAAGCATTTCTATTCATGGGACAAGATTTCAGAGCTTTATGATTTCGGAAGGAGAAGAAAAGCAACTTTAGATCTCAAGTACTCAAAAATTGAAAATTGAGCGAGGTGAAAAACAAGGGTGGTTCCAACATAGGCTCCAACTAGGGATCCCGCTTCCCTGTGAGGCGGGAAGAATAGTAGACTAGGTGCCAAAATTGGGTGAATGGAGTCATAGGCTAAAGTAAACAGAAAACATTCAAGGAAAAAGATAGAAGGGGGGAAGAAAATTTTCGCTTGGTACCCCAGAAATTTTTTCAAACTCAGATACTCTTTCCAAATACGGCTGAAGTCACTTTTGCAATTTTCCCTTTCTCACTACTAAGTTTGGGGAATGCTTTAAGACAGTCGTAATGGTCCTAGGATATTCAACAGGTCTTGTGATTCTCTGCTTGCATCAAAAGGATGATATTATATAATTTAAGAAAGGGAAGTCCCATCAAAATTTGGGGAAATGATCAGGTTTTCAGAAAGCGTTGATTACCAGAGTAAGTTGATGTTTATGTATAACAGCCTTACAGATCTCTCAGACATTGCTTCACTGCCAGCAAGCCTATTCAGTACCCCGGTGAATTTGTCTGACCCCTTTCTACTGAATTTATTTTCACCACTTCGGAAAATATTTATGCGTTTAAACGCTAAGATGAGGGCAATCATTTCTGAATTTCCTTTCATCATCTTAATGGACTAGGTGGGGGCAATCATTTTTGAATTTCCTTTCACCACCTGTCTTAGTATTTACTTTTTTAAAACACGAAGATGGGAGCAATCAGTTTATATTAGGGATGAGATCTGTGTAATATTTTTTATCAGAGGTCTGTCAACTTATTTTGATTACTCAGTATCAACCTTCCTTTGACCCTCTCAAGACCTTTAGTTCTTAGGGAGACAGGGGAGAATAAATAAAATATTTAAGGGACATCCTATTCAAGCAAGCTTTGATTTTTTCAACACTGTTAAAAAACCTAGGAAAGTTAAGATCACTATAAACGTTCCTTAACTAAGTAGAAGATCAAGTAGTTGTGAGGACTAGCTTTCTTATTAAGATCTGTTCCGAAATCCCTGAGGTTTTAAAACGAAAAACTTTTACTCGTTTGCAAAAACTTGGGAAGATAGTGACTTGCTAAAATCAGGCTCCAAATATAGACAGAAAACAAGGTCTCCAAATATAGACAGAAAACAAGGTAGCAATTCAATGATTTAAAATACAAAAGGTGACAACAGTTCGGGACAGGTTTTCGGATATATTTTGGAACAAAATTTATGACTGTCTGTTTTTGGATTTTAATATATTTACTCAAATTATTTGGTTTGAGGATTACGAAGTCAAAAATAATTTGATTATCTGCTTTTCGTATTTCAATTTGAACAATATTACCTTAGATTGCTAAAGCAGCCTTTCATGACCAGAGTATTGAAAAAACTTACCTGTGTCTTTTCTTTTCAATTTCTTTGTGAGCTACGAATTATCTTATGTATCACCTGTTTTATGTCGTCCTATTTCCCACACCGATCTGCACCTTATTTCTTCAGCTAGTTTCATCTGTAGCTAGACTCCTGTAAAAAACAAATACGAATTTGATTTAAAATGTGTTGAGAATTTAGGAAGGAAAACCAAAAATTAAAAATAAATGCTTGAGCAAAAAACATAAATATGTACAAAAACTCATAAATAAATTTATTTATTTACACTTAAATATATATACAATTTCTTATTTTTTATTTTAGTTTATTTCCTTTTTCATCCGATGACTGTCAAGTCATGTAGTGCTTTAGATATCGCCCGTTGATAGGGGCGCTGAGAATTTCTCCATCAATATTTTCCAGGAGAAAGGAATTTTTTCCTTCTGGAGCCGAGACCCTAAATGGTCCATACCAAAGGTGGTCAAATTTGCCATGTTTCGCGGCTTCTTCCCTTCTTGCATCCCATTTTAACACTAAGTCACCTGGGAAGAACTCTCTGTCCTTTGCTTTGAGATCGAACAATGCTTTCATGTCGTCTTGGTATCTCTGCATTCTCTCGTCAATCTCCACTCTGAGATGTTGAACCTCAATCAATTGGTTAATTCTTCTAGTTATATGATTGGGCTCTTCATTTTGATCCTGCCATAATTTCATTACTGGCAATGCTAAGTTTATAGGCAGAACCGCTTTGATCCCATATACCATCTGAAATGGCGAAATGCCGATAGACCTTTTAGTGATGATGCAGTTTGCCCATAATACGTGCTTCAAATGTACATGCCATGACCTCTTGTTTTCGTTCAGTACCTTTTTGATTACGTTTACCAGGCTCTTATTAGATGATTCAG
>SNQJ01S0088955.1:0-33337 GCA_010110895.2 Picea sitchensis | reverse complement strand
AATTTGAAATAAAATTCTACCAAAAATAGAATGAGTTTATCCACCTTTGAAATATGCAATATAATGATAAATCACTTAATTACCAAGTCAATCTTCAAATATAATTATGGATATTGACAATTAATTTCCATTTAAAAATGGAGAGTTTATAAATATGGACCATGGTTTAAGGATGTTATACATTATAATATCTTTTCAGAATTAGTGTTTGCAAAAGGATTCAATGTTTATTAAAACAAAGATAATTTTCAAGTCTAGACATGTCACATACCCAAAATTTGTTTATGATAATCACAACTTGGAAGAAGTTCACTCATATAGCTATCTTGGAATTGTCATCCATCATAAGCTAAATTAGAACCATTGTATTGAAAGAAGGATTAATGGAGGTTGGAAATCTTTTTCTAGTCTTGAAAATAATTGTAGAGAAGTTGATTTTTGGTTTGGGATAAAAAATGTTCTTTTGGACACATTTGTAAGGCTATGAAGTTTGGGTCGCAATATTTCTAGGAAGACTTGGAAGGAAATAACACAAATCTAAAAGCATTTTATGATATACAACCTCATAATTAAAAGCATATGCCCTACCCTATCCTTTTTTTAGAGGTTGGTCCCCCACTGGTGGAGAGTCAGACTATGACAATTGGCTAGCATGAATAAAGAGAAGCTTCATGTAGCAACTTCAAACAATAGTAAAAGTCACAGGATAAAAAGAAGGTGGATTAGAGCTGATATTTATAGGTTTTGATATTGGGGGCTAGTAGAAAGGGATGCCTGCTAGAATATCAATACCAATATTATCGTAACTAACTTTAAAGAAAAACCATGGTGTACAATGAGATTGAGAATAATAAAATGTTGGTTTATTGCAAAGAGACCATTAACCCTAAAATTGAAAATCAAAATTTTCCCCTTACTATTGATAGATTTAATAAGAGAATACATATTGCAAAAAATAAGAATTAACTCTCATGAGCTTCATATTGAAACTAAGAAGTGGACAAAACCTAAAACACTTTGGGAAGATTTTTTTTTTTAAATTTCCAATCCTAATAAAGTATAAGATAGAAAAAATATTCTCTTTGAATACACAACCCTAAACTCTACACCATACTAGTTTTCATTTTCATTTTTTTTTAATACCACTAGTGTTATAAAGTACCCATGAAAACTAAAATAAGTTGAATAATATTATTTGTAAGTTATTTAATTTTAGAGACAATATAATAAAATACAATACATATTTTTATATCTATTAAAGTTTAATAAAACAATCATTTAGTCATCATCAATTTGAAACTAATAAAAATATTTATATGTATATTATAATTATAAAATAAATATAATAAATAAATTATATTTAAATACTATTAAATAAACTAATTTTAATTATGATAACAAGATTTTGATGGCCATATCATAAACCTTTGATGGATTTATTAGCTATATCATAACACATGGTTGAGGGTGCCTTTTATTCTTCCTTTCCTTTGTGGGGGATTATATTTAAATATTATTAAATAAACTCAATTTTAAGATTTTGATGGCCATATCATAAAACTTTGATGGATTTATTAGCTATATCATAACACATGGTTGAGGGTGCCTTTTATTCTTTCTTTTCTTTGTGGGGGATTATATTTAAATATTATTAAATAAACTCAATTTTAAGTATGATAACAAGTCTTTGATGACTTTATTACCTTTGATGTCTTTATTAGCTATATCATAACACATGGTTGATGGTGCCTTTTATTCTTCCTTTTCTTTGTAGGGATTTTGGTTGTTGGAGGTGGTTATTAGTTGTTATAGTTAATGCCAAATGGTGGTAAAGACAAAACATGTTATATTTCAAAACAAATTAATTATAAGTAAATTGTATTGTAATTTTTTTTTATGATGATGATTGTTATTGTTTAGTGAAGTTAATTTTGATTTATTGGATTTCAATAACAATCATAAAGAATTAAAAGTGTTTTTTTTTTTAATTTTATTTCTATGTTTGAAAAAATTGGATAGAAGTTTTCTTAGATCTTTATAGTTTTGATGAGTCAATAAGTTAGGAATAGGTTAGGAAGGTTGATATTGTTACAAATATTTTGAAATTGAGATCTAATATGGGCATATGTAGGACATTATAAGAGAAAATGTTTTACATATTTCACCTTCTTAGTATCACAAGGATGAAGTTTTTTTCATCCCATTGCATTTAGGAATTGTCCAAATCCCTTTCAGTATGGAGCTCATGAGAGATCGTTCTTATTTTAGTAATGCGATTTGATTCTTTATACTAGCTATAATGGAAATATATTTTTGATCTTCTAGATTAGGGTTAATGACCTCTTTATAGTATCTTAATTTTCTCTTAACCTCTAATTCTTTATCGCACCATAATTTCTCCTTAAATTTGTATAGATACTATTTTTAATGGTATCAATATTATGTAGAGTGATCTTCTCCATAATTCTTCAATGATTTAGACAAGACTCAACATATTTATGCCAACACCTCTTATGCCCCAAATGGATTTGACTAGAGTTTAAAGCAATATTAGGAAGCCTTTTGTATTTCATGTTAGTTCTCTTATTCTTGTACAATAGGTACCTCATCATAGCCATACTCTCAATGGGGGAAAGATCAACTTCTATAAGAAAAGTAAGATAGAGAATATTTCTTTTAATTTTAAGATTATAAATTAGAAAATGCTTAGAGATTTGTTCAATCTTCCTCCATGATTCTCTAACGATGTTGTAGCCCCAAATTTCACATCCATATAAGTTAACTTGAGTGATGAGAGTATAAAAGAGGAGTTTATTTTTTCCCATGACTAAAATTCCATTGGTTTACAATTGTTTTCAAGACCTATTGGGTTGTTATATTCTTTGTAGTGAAAGTCGAAGGTTGAGGTGGATTGACTGTACAAAGTTGAAGTTGAAGTAATCGATAGTGAGTCCAAGAGGTCAACTTAAAAGAGGTTGATAGGAAATAGTGTGGAAACTGACTGAATATCGAATGAAGATCGACTGGTAGTCGACTGTAACAGAGTCTTGAGATTTGTGGGATTTGTAGCCAATGATTTGCGTGGATCTGTAACCATTTTTGGGCGCTTTTCTTTAGGGTTTTTCCTACCTTGAAGCCTATAAATAAGACGTGTTGTAATGCTGTAAAATATAATCTTGAGATCAATCTTTAGAGAAATCATTTCAGAGGTTGTTGGTCATGTAGATGTAAGCCAAATTGGCTACAGGGTTGTTCTTGTGTAAAGCAAGAAGGTATGATATTGATTGTGTCTTAGGTGTAGACCAATGTTAGGAATGTAACCTTCTATTCTGAATGAATAAGACAATAAGAGAGCAAGACACTCAAGGATTGTTGGTTTTCCCATTTTGGTTTCCAGGGTAAAATCTCTATGTAATGTGTGTTTTCTTTGTCATATCTTTTATATCTTAAATATTGCTTCCTCTCTTCTGTTAGGTTTAGCGTGGAAGTGTTCTATTTCCTAACATGTGGTATTAGATATTGTTTTAATAACTTTGGATCTGAAGCTAAACCCAAAGTCCAGTAAGGGTCGTAAGTCAAATATATTTAAAGTTGTGCTTAAATAATGGCAAGTAGCTCGAGACTTGAGATTGAAAAATGCAATGGTTGGAATTTTGAGCTCTAGAAGCTTAAAATTGAAGATCTCCTTATAGATTGAGAAAAATGGGTAGCAGTATGTCCAGGCACCATTCTGGCAGGTATGTCGAGGGAAGAACGAGAGAAACTTGAGAGAAGGGCAAGGAGTGTTAGAAAAATAGGTGTGCTCATTTCACCATAGACAATATAGAAATATCGTCACCCAGCCATAGGCCGACACCACCCCTTAGCACCTTAACCTTGACATACACAATAATTCCGAAATCAAACCCTAGAACCAATAACCAACCAAGGTAGCGTACCTCTCTCCATAGCTAGAGTACCAGGAAAAAATTCCAAACCATAACCAAAGAGAAAGTCCAAACGATAACCAAAGTGCTAGTTGCAACAGCTGCAACTGCAACTCCTCTCCAAACTTGCACACTATTGATGCTTGAAAGCCCAACGATGGATACTATGCTCGCAAATGATTTCCAAGATTTATTATTTATCTATATTAATAATATACTAGTAGGTGAGACCCCCTTGTTATACTTATGGCACTATGGTGGATAAGCATCGCTTATATTTTGTTTGCCTATGTGATGGTAGCAACACAGTTTTCTACAGTTCATTGGTTTCAAATCATGGTTTAAAATGTTTATGGTAATATGTGGTGGTTGGGTGATTAAAACATGGAGCTAAATGGTTTGGATGATCTCTCATAAAAAATGATAATGCTGCCCTTTTTAATGAAAGAATTGTACTCCAGTTTTAATGTTGTGTATTGTTCATGGCGAAAGTTGGGTGATCTTGAACCTTGCTACTATGGTTATGCACATTGTTTGAGTTGCATAGTGGATTGTGTTCCTAGCACATTGTCATTCGAAGGAATTTGATATTGGCAAGGGGTGGTGCACTTTGGAATATCACGCACTTTGCAAAAGTAATGTCCCAATTTTGGATTTTTGGTTGATTAATGGTTTGAATGTAGTGCTATGGTGAGTTGGCTAGTGGGTTTGGCTCGTACCAAAAATTGAATGAAGATCTGAAGGGAGAAGCGATGTGCAGTAAATGCATGTCACTCAAACTCCCCTCGATCCTGTCACCCTAGTCATTCTTGCATTTTTGGCTCTGGTATTTGATGTTGCTCCACCTTGCCCGGTCATGGAGGAAGTATACAATCTTGGGGTTTTCTCCTTGCGTAAACTTTTATAGGTATGATTTTTCTTACTTTTCCATCCATGAGAGTTACTCTTCCTTTGAATCAAATGTTGGCTCTGGTTTCTCATGGTCTGTGTGATTCTCAAGCTGTTATGATGTTTTGGAACTGTGTTTATGCTTACATATTTGGTTTCCTGTGGTGGTTGTTCTGGGGTTGTTGGATTTTAAAAGTTGGTTGCGTGGTCCTTGCTGTGTGTAATTTTTCACTGGAATTATTGAGTAAAGATTGCAGTGGAGCATGCTTTTCCATGGTTTTGTTTTCAAGTTTATCCTCTCTGTTGAAATTGGTTATCGTAATCTGCCTAAACTCTGGGCTTTGCGAATACCCCACCTATATATTGAAATTACTGTTCTTTGTGACTAAGTGTACCCACTCCATGTTTCGACCGTGTGGGTTTTTATGTGACTTATGGTGGAAGGTTAGATCATCCTATGCCTTGTCTCGGAAAAACCCTCAGTTGTTGTCTTTCTTGCTATAACCTCATCGTCATTTTTGCCTGGTAAATGTTATACATTATGAAAACATTTCTACCCATATTTTGATGAGAGAACTATTCGTGATTTTTGGTTGGGCACAGATTTTTTATTTGGCCGCTCATTATGCAGTGTTGGAAAAAGGGTTGGCCTTACCTCTTTGTTTTGGAATATTAAGTCTATTGTTTGAAGCCCATACGGTTGAGAGAAATGTTGCATATTACTGTTTTTGTGATCGATTATGATAGGGCACCTATGGAACGAGCTGTCTGTGCCATTCAACTGCCAAACTCTGTGGTCTAACCATATGTTGTCTCTACCACTTACTATCTTAAACCCAAAACATTACATTGAAAGCGTATTTACTCTAGTTTGAAGTTGATGGGAGCATTGTGCTCTCTCGGTTACTTGGGCAGGATTGTGTTTGGTCCCTTGCTTGGTAATTCTAGAAGAGATCTGTACCCACCCATTCATTTGAAGCTTGTGTTCAAAATATTGAATGTTATTTTTGGTTCAATAATTATGTTGATTGTCTAAAAGGGGCACTTGTGTTCGAAATGTTTGAGGCTTGAATAAGAGTGATAACGTCCAAAATAATTGCATTGAATAGTGGTTAAGTAAATGATGGATATGAGTTGTTTGCAAACAATGTATGTGTCCCTGTTGGATTTAAAGGATTATTATTGGAGTTAATGTTATGGTCGTGGCTCAAAGGATTTTGTTGTTTCTTATAGCGATTACAATGTTGTTCGTTATGTTGGTCATGTATTGATAATGTGGGCACAATGGTTACTATGATTAAATAATTATGGGCATACAGATTATTGTGTAAATAATTCAGAAGCTAACAAGCAAATTTGTCAAAGAAGATACCAATTTGGATTATTGTTTTGGAAAATGAACACTTGTTAAAATTTGAAATTATGGAAAGAGATATGTTTTGACTGTGTTTAAGGTAGCATGTTTTGATTTGTTTCACTTGAACAATATTCATATTGATTCCCTATCATTCTACCATTTTTCGCTAATTACATTCCCCTCACAATCTCGATTTCACTTATTGCATCCTTGTTCTGTGATATACATTTAAAAGGAAAAGTTTGTGTAGAAGCGACAAAAGGGATAACATAGCAAGGGTTGGTGACTGATATTTTGATATTTTTATACATGGTTAAATTGTTTGGTTAATTGCTAAACAATATTTGTATATACATTCCTTATCATTCTACCATTTTTCGCTAACTACACTCCCTCCGTAGTTCGCATGAACCCTATCACCCCCTATTCACATGAAAATTAATGAATGGTTTGTTATGGATGGATTTGCATGTATCTCGTGTCAATTTTTTAGCCAACTTTTGATTCATGTAAGCAGAGTGTCATGTATGGTTTATTAAGAGATTCATTACTGATGAACTGTTTCTATAGGATGATCTTTTTTAGTAGAGGCAACAATGGCCAAAATAACAGAGGCAGGGGAAATTGGAATCGAGGCCATAGGAGGCCTCGATTTTCTATCCATTTTGACATTGATCCTCAAGAATTGAACCAATTGTTCCAAGATGGGTTCTTTAATTGGGTTGGCCATGAAACAATGCACCCTTGACTAGAAAAACCCCCTTTCTAGCCTCCTCATAATATCCCCAACATTCTCATTCCTCCACATGTGTCTATGCAGCCTGAAGTCCCCGCAAATGATGGTTGGAAAGAGATCGTCAACCAGCCTGTCTCCCACCATCGTGGTTGGCCTACTATGCCATTGCTTTTACCACCACCTGTCAATCCCAATGTCCAGATTGTCCGTGTTGTTTTGCCAGTTCAGTCTTCACATGCTAGTAAGAGATTGAAAACTGATATTCCCAAACATGTGCAAGACAAGGGAAAATAAGTTGCCTCCCCTTCTTCTCCCTCCAATGATTCCTCAAAATCTGTGTCTTCCCATCTACATTTGAAGGATGACTGCTCCCATGTGATCAACGAGATACAACCCCAAGGGTTCAATCAACCATGGGCTACTTCTGATAAGTCTAAGGGAAACAATAGTGAAAAAAGGAAAATTGTCTCACAAAGTGGAAAATATGGTTTTTAAATTATGTTTTTTATGATTTCAGTTGATGAGGACAATGCTTAATGGTTTTCAACATTTTTGGACAACAAGCTCTGTTTTGATATTTTGTGGATAATGTATTCTTTTTTGGATATGATATAAAATATTCTGATATTTAAATATCCAGTTTGAAAGAGATTCAAGGGAGTTACAAGGGTGGCATATGGTTAAAATGATTATTTTTTGTGTATTGTATTTCATGATTTTAAAGGAAGAAATGACGAGAGTCACAAGGGGTCCCACCTACCTAGTTATTATTAATTAAGACCCTTAACTATATTATTATTATTTATTTCTCCTAAACTAATTAATTAAGTTAAATCAACTTAACTAAAGAAAGTAGTTGAACTACTTCAACTTATTTGGAAAGAATAAAAGTTGAGTGAGAAGAAGAGACAAAGGAAAAATTGAAGGAGAAAGCAAGACTAAGGTTTGCTTTTTAGTTACATAGATAGTTTCAGTTTTCATTCATTTCTGAGTTTATTTAAAGCCTAATTCTCTTCTTGACAACATGGTCTTATTGTAACAACAAGGTTCAAGACTGAACTACACTTTTCAGATGCTTGTTTTAGAGGTGTTGATCCATCCTTGATAGTATGTGTATTCTTGTCTATTTGTGAATTAAATTTTATGTCTGATAAAGGATATCTTGCAGAGCCAAATTGGCAGCAGTTTGTGGCAAGTTGATCCAGATTATTAATTTCAGTTTTACTTTACTGTCAGAGTCTTTTTGTATGGTGTTCATCGAAGATCTCTAAATCAAACTTTGGTCCATGCCCTCGTAGGGGTTTTGTAAAGAGAAAAACATTTTTGATATCTCAGAGTGAAATAAAATCAGATTGCTATTATGTCTCATATATGTGTATTTGTGACTTGGTTACTTTTCACTTTTTGATCTCCATATTTACTTAATCACAAATCTATGTACATTCCATAAGTTTTTTTATTTTATTTTTGCAACATATTTAAACTATAAATCAACCTCAATCCTTGTAATTAATACTTATGGATTGAGAGAATATTTTGAGGCTATAAATCCTGGGTGACATTCCCAACTATCTTTTCCTAGTCAGATAAGATCTGAAAATGATTAAGTAAGGTAATTCATATGTTTTTCTCAACATTTATTTGGCGACCATATTGGGGAGATCTTCCATATATCTCTGGTTGGTTGTATTCTTATTATTGAATATTCCTTCTTCTTTTTTTATTCTTTGACTGTTTTCTTTTCCTCATATCAGTACCTACTACAAGGCAACCCAATATTGAGCATAGTCTTAAAGACCAAACCAACATTGCCTTAACTCTGTTCTATACCATCTTAGAAACCGCTAATACCTGGGCTGAGCTTGAACGCTCGTGGGAAGTAATTGAACAAGACAAAAGTATTCATGAACGTTGGGAGGCCAGACAAAGGCAACCTAGGAATCAGTTGTAAATCTCTTTTTCCTAAGGTTTTGATCTTATTTTTCATGTCCTCAAATCCTCACATCTCTAGGAGAAGAAGAGGATTGTCTCCTGAAATCACTTCTATCATTGAAATAGGAAGAAGGAAAGCTATTATGTCAACCCAACATGGTACTCAAAGGAGAAATTTTTCTGATTCGACTAGTTCACCTTTCTCACCCACACCCAGCATTTACAACATGGCATCTGCAGGTGGCTTTGGTGGTATTGGAGGTGCCTCATCGTCTCAATATTCAACCTCATCAGTAATTGGTAGCTTGTATAGCCATCAGGTTCATGTCCAATATACTATCAACCCTGCCAAGATCATCAAGAAGTATGGGCTTTTTCAATTCGAGGAAGATGCTACTACCACCCCATGGCACACATCCTCTCCCTTGAACCTAGCGCCTGCTACTCATCCTTTACCAAAATTTAAAGAGAATCTACCTAGGTTTTCCATAAATAATACCGTCACTACAAATGAACACTTGGTAGAATTATCTAATGCCTATCACAATATAGGAGCTAATGATAATGATACTTGCATGCACTTATTTGTCAATTGTATCGAAGCGAAATAAACAACATATTTTTTCGATCTCCCTCCCAATATTATTTCCACTTGGAAAGAGTTAGTTTACTGGTTAGACTCCACTTATGGGTAGTCTAAGAACCCAACCGAACAATTATGAGAATATAATAACATTGCGTACAAGGACGATGAGACTATTAAGTCTTTCAACCTTCATTTCACCAAGTTGTATAATAAAATTCCCGAACTTATTCGCCCCCAGAACCAAGCTTCCTTTATGCATTACTATAATTCTCTACCTTCCCATTATCGACATAGGATTGAAGAAAAAATATTGATAACCTTGGTTTCCCCCTGCATACTTTTCTATAATATGAAGAGAAACTAGAAAGAACAAGTCTCCCCAAGGGGGACTCAGTTAAAAAAACGAACATGTCTTCCCTCCTACAACTTGTACATGATATGAACAATCAGATGATAACATACGAGCGAAAGGGAAATGTCCCTTCACTTACTCCTAGGGCATCATCTTTTTCCTCATCACCTTTTAGGAATACCAATGATAATAAATTTCAGCCCAAAGCCATCATGTCTTATAGTTGGTGTAACTTTTGCGAGGAAAATAATGAGGAAAGTACTTCTGAGGTAAAGAAGAGTGCTAGAGATAAAATATTTGGAAAAAATCCTAAAACCACCATTGTCGTTCTAGATTGGGCAGAACCGAAAGATGTCATGACCACAAACACTAGGAATAAATCCTATGCTTCAAAAGGAAAATATGATCCCCCTCATACTTCTTCTAGTCCAAGCTCGTCTTCACAATCTGCCATTATACAAGCTACCAAAACTCTTGATAGTCAAGGATTTCCCTCCCCTCTTCCCTCTTCCAAATATAACATTCTCAACCAATTGGATAATATCAAGGCCGATGCTACTCTTCTAGACATGGTTGTCGTCCTTGAACAACAAAAGCATATCAAAAAATTTATGGAAGGAAAAGCTTCCACCATAGCCAATCTTTCTGAAGAGGCTAAAGAAGAGGATTCTATTGTAAATAAAGTAGGTGTAAATAACTTTAGACACCCTATAAAAAACCCTCCATTTTTCATTTTTGTAAAAATTATGGATAAAATAACCCATTGTTACATAATTGACAGTGGTTCGGGCCCAAGAGTAATGTCAAAAATTATTATGAAAGAGCTAGGCTTATCATGTACTAATGAAAATTCTAGAAGAATGCTCTCATATAACAGTCTACAACAGTCGACTATAGGTGAAATCAAAGATGTGAATTTGGTTATGTGCACACATCCTGAAATAAGGACAACCCTCAACATCCATGTAATTGACATGCTGATAAGTAACTATTCTATCATCTTAGGAAGAGACTGGCAAGCCTTGATAGGTGGATATATTTATCTTGATAGAACGCACTTATTCGTTCCTCAAAATGGAAAGAATATCATAGTCCTAAGGGAAGGAAGAATATCACCATATATAGATAGCATTCCACAACCTAACGTCAACTATGTCGAGGAAGACTTAGGAGTGTACTCCATATTTGTGGATGAGGGTGACACTGCCCAAGAACAAATTAACCTGGAGGATGGTATGTGGCACATGCACTTCGATGGATCATTCTCCAACGAAGGTAATGGAGATGGAATTATCTTATAATCACCTGTAGGTAAAATTCAAAACTTTTCTTATAGGCTATAATTTGTTTGCACGAATAAAGTTACCAAGTTTGAAGCATTATTGCTAGGCACTGAAAATGCTTATAATTTAGGTTGTGGATACCTTATAGTTTTTGGGGACTCTAGACTTGTTGTGAACCTTGTACATAAAATATACTCTCCTAGCAACAAGTTGATGAAACACTACACCCAAGATGTTTGGATGCTTATCTTGAACTTATTATCATTTAACATCACTCATGTTAAAAAGGAACTTAATTCAATGTCTGAAAGGTTAGTTGTATTTGCAACATCTCCTACTCGACAACTTCTGCCTCAAAGACCTGATTGTAATTTTCAATATTTATATTGTCCTCACATTCCTGACAATGTAGAGTCATGGAAGGTATTCCCTAGTGATGAATACATCTGTGCTTTCATACAAAATGAACCATTTAAGCCCAAGGATATTATATCCATGGAAAATAACAAAATTCCGAAAGGCTTGACTCCTCTCAAAAGTTCATTTTCATCGAGTGATGTAGGCAACAAAAAAACACATAAAGAAGAGGAGTCAAAAAGGAAAGTGGGTGAAACCATTTCCTTAAACATTGGAACACCTGATTCCCCCAAGAATGTTAAGATAGGTGCCCAATGTATTGATGAAGAAAAGTGAAATTCACTAATTTACTTCGTGAATTTCAAGATTTTTTTCTTGGTCATATGAGGATCTTCGTGGTTTTGATCCTGCTCTCATACATCATGCCATTCCTATCAAGGAAGGGATAAAACTAGTTAGGAAAAAACAAAGACCCATTAACCCCGCACTTGAAGCTACTATTAGGAAGGAGTTGGATTTTTTTTTGAAAGGTGGTATAATTTTCCCAGTTAAGTATTCAGAGTGGGTTTCCAATTTGGTCCTTGTTTAGAAAACCACTGATCAAATTCGATTGCACATTCATTTCCACACATTGAATAGAGCGTGCGTAAAATAACAATTTCCTCTCCCTAACATGGAAATGATTTTGTAGCAAGTTGCAGGGTCACAAATGATGTCCTTACTTGATGGTTTCTCTGGTTATAATCAAATCAATGTAAAAGGGAATGGTAGGTACAAAACCACTTTCACTACACGTTGGGATACATTTGCTTATAAACGCATGCCTTTTGGATTATCTAATGCAGGTGCCACTTTCCAAAGAGCTATGCAGATAGCTTTTGACGATCTGATCGATAAGACTATCCAGGTTTATCTTGATGACTTGACTATTTATTCAAAAAACTGGTTGGATCATTTTGGTCATCTTAAAAAAGTTCTCATGCGATGCAGAAAGTTCACTATTTCTTTAAATACTTCTAAATCTATCTTTGACATTACCCAGGGAAAGCTCCTTGGACATATTGTTTCTGATTCGGGAATAAGCATAGATCCCGAAAGGATCACTACTATTCTAAACCTTCCTGCCCATACTTCCAAAAAGGAGGTTCAAGCCTTTATGGGCATTATCAACTTTGTCCATAGATTTGTTCCTGATTTTTCTTTAATGGTCAACCCAATTCATAATATTCTAAAGCAAGATCCCTCCTTTTCTTTAACTAAATATGTCGAAAATTATTTCGTAAGGATTAAGAAAGAAATCAATTCCACACCGGTTTTGGCAAAACCGAACTTTGAGAAAGATTTTATCGTATACACTAATGCCACTGAGGAAGCAATTTCTTCTATTCTCCTACAATGTGATGACCAGAATAACGAAAAATCGGTAGCTTACATGAGTCAAATCTTATCAGATGATGAATTCAAGTATTCTTATATCGAAAAACATGTGTTTTCTCTGGTTAAAGTTGTGGAGAAATTTCACCACTTTATTCTAGGCAAGCACACACAGGTAAAAGTCCATTTTCTTGCTGTCAAGTTTTTACTTTTGCAGACTTATCTTTCAGGGAAGCTTGCACATTGGCTTGCCAAGATCCAGGAGCATGATTTAACCATCATGACTTAAAAAATAATTAAGGGACAATACTTAGCCCTTCACTTGGATCAACATGCTGAAGCAAGTGAAGAAATTGATGAACAAAATAATCCTCTTTCAACACTATTTTACATTGATAGTCAAACCCTTCCTATAGATAAACATCTTTGGTATAAAAATTTGGTATATTACTTGCGATATTAGAAATGCCCAAATGATTTAGATACTCATCAAAGGAGAAGGCTCCATCTTGAATCTTCTAGATATATTATTTTAGGAGACTTTTTGTTCAGGAGATCTGCCGATGGAATATTACTTCGATGTGTAAATAATGAGGAAGCACAAAAATTGTTACAGGAAACTCATGCATCTTTATATTCTTTTATTCACGTAGGTGGTCACTTTTCTGCTAAAAAAATTGCTTTTAAAATCATCATAAAAGGTTATTATTGGCCCTCAATTTTTCGATATTGTTATAACTTTTCAATATCTTGTGACAAGTGCCAAAAATTCGCTAGGTACAAATGTCTTTTTTCCATGCCTTTGCAACCTGTCCTCCCTGATTTTCCTTTTTCAAAGAGGGATCTAGAATTTATTGGTCCTATTAATCCTCCATCTTCAGCAAGGCAAGTTAAATTTTGACAGCCACAAATTATTTCACTAAATGGACTGGAGTTGTCCCACTTCAACACTCATAGGATGAACATGTCATTTCTTTCCTTGAAACTAATATTTTCTCCAGATTTTGCATTCCTTTAGAAATTATTAAATACAACGGTCCCGCTTGCATTTCCTTTAAGTTGACTCAGTTTTTAGCTAAGTTGGGAGTCAAACATTTCACCTCATCAACTTATTACCCTAAAGGAAACGGGCAAGATGAATCTACTAATAAAAAATTGGTTAGGATCATAAAGAGGCTCATTGAAGATAAGCCTCGTCAATGGCACACCCTCCTCACTTACGTCCTTTGGGAAGATCGCACTACTACCAAGGTAAGCACAGGTTGCACTCCCTTTCAACTTTTTTATGGTCAAGAAGCTATTTTTCCTACTGAACTAGAACTATCTTCTCTACGGCTGATGCTACAGATCGAAGAATTAAATTCTTCTAATGTCCCTCAAAGGATAAATGCATTGTTAGCTTTAGAGGAACAAAGAATGTTTTCCTTGGAAAACATAAAGAGAAGACAACAAAACGTGAAGAAATATTTCAACAAAAGCGCAAACGTTGTTAGGTTTAAAGTAAATGAGAAAGTCTTGTTTTGGGATTCAACCCATGCTGACAGAGGAAGACATTCGAAGTTTCAAAAATTATGGATGGGTCCTTTTAAAATCACTTTTGTCCTCGGTGCAAATTCTTATCTTCTAAAAGACTTGGAAGAGCGATTATTTTCCTATAGTACCAACGATTCCCACCTGAAACACTATGTGGAACCAGTTTGAAGTTTGAACGTTGCATGGAAGTCATTGTTGTATTATAGTTTTCTATTTCACTGTTTTGACTTTTCCTTGTTATTTTTCTTTTTCTATTGTTTTGTTTTCGTTGTTTTTCTTTTATTGTTTTCCTTTTTGTTTATCAGAAATAAAATTTGGACCAGTTTCACCACAACGATGCTATTCTATAATTATTGTTGATCAATAACAATCAAGTTACACAACTGCCATGATGTCCCCCTTGTAGACATCACTGAAATTGCTTTCTGCTTCAAGTACTGCTGTTAGATAGATAATTTGATTTTCATCCCTACTTTTTTCTTTCCCTTTCTTCCCTCCACCTTGAGATTCAAGAAGAGCATGCCATAAATTTTTCTCCTTAAAACAATAAACACTTTCATTGTGACCAATCGAATGTTATGCATACAGGAACATACCCTCATACATAACACTTTTCATGAGCTATTCCCAAAGTCTCAGATCATTTTTTCCCTTAAACTACCTCACTCCCCCTGTTGGATAATCATTTTGGTAAATAATTCTTTGATCTATGGTTCACCTGGTCTACAAAACCAGACATTTTGAGTTCTTAATATGTTGGAAACAAATTTCTCTGTGGAGTCGCCAGTGTGTTGACGCTTGAAAGTGCAACGATGAATACTATGCTCGCAAATTATTTCCAAGATTTATTATTTATATATATTAATAATATACTAGTAGGTGGGACCCCCTTGTTATACTTATAGCACTATGGTGGATAAGAAACACTTATATTTTGTTTTCCTATGTGATGGTAGCAACACAGTTTTCTACAGTTCATTGGTTTCAAATAATGGTTTAAAATGTTTATGGTAATATGTGGTGGTTGGGTGATTAAAACATGGAGATAAATGGTTTGGATGATTTCTCATAAAAACTGATAATGTTGCCCTTTTTAATGAAAGAATTATACTCCAGTTTTAATGTTGTGTATTGTTCATGATGAAAGTTGGTTGATATTGACCCTTGCTACTATGGTTATGCACATTGTTTGAATTGCATAGTGGATTGTGTTCCTAGCACATTGTCATTCAAAGGAATTTGATATTGGCAAGGGGTGGTGCACTTTGGACTATTGCACACTTTGAAAAAGTAATATGGCAATTTTGAATTTTTGGTTGATTAATGGTTTGGTTTGGCTCATACTAAAAATTGAATGAAGATCTAAAGGGAGAAGTGATGTGCAATAAATGCACGTCACTTAAACTCCCCTCGAGCCCGTCACCCTAGTCATTCTTTCATTTTTTACTCTGGTAGTTGATGTTGCTTCGCTTTGCCCGATCGTGGAGGAAGTATACAATCTTGGGTTTTTCTCCTTGCGTAAACTTTTACAGGTATGGGTTTTCTTACTTTTCCATCCATGAGAGTTAATCTACCTTTGAATCAAATGTTGGCTTTGGTTTCTCACAACCTGTGTGATTCTCAAGCTGTTATGATTTTTTTGGATCTGTGTTTATGCTCGCATCTTTGGTTTCCTGTGGTGGTTGTTCTGGGGTTGTTGGATTTTAAAAGTTGGTCATGTGGTCCTTGCTGTGTGTAATTGTTCACTAGAATTGTTGAGTAAAGATTGCAGTGGATCCTTCTTTGCCATGGTTTTGTTTTTGAGTTTAGCCTCTCTATTGAAATTGGTTATCACAGTCTTCCTAAACTCTGGGATTTGCGAATACCCCACCTATTTATTGAAATTACTGGTCTCTGTGACTAAGTGTACCCACACCATGTTTCGACCCTTTGGGTTTTTATGTGAACTATGATGGAAGGTTAAAGCATTACGTGCCTTGTCTTGGAAAAACCCTTAGTTGTTGGCTTACTTGCTATAACCTCACTGTCACTGTTTCTTGGTAAATGTTATACAGTATGAGAAAATTGCTATCCATATTTTGATGAGAGCACTATTCGTTCTTTTTGGTTGGGCACGAGTTTTTTATTTGGTCACTCATTATGCAGTGTTGGAAAAAGGGTTGGCCTCACCTATTTGTTTTGGAAGATGTAGTCTATTGTTTGAATCCCATACAGTCGAGAGAAATGTTGCATATTATTTTTTGTGTGATCGATTATGATAGGGAACCTATGGAACGAGCTATCTGTGCCATTCAACTGCCAAACTCTCTGGTCGAATCGCCTGTTGTCTCTACTACTTACTATCTTAAACCTTGAACATTACATTGAAAGTGTATTTACTCTAGTTTGAATTTGATGGGAGCACTGTGCTTGCTCGGTTACTTGGGCACGATTTTTTTTGGTCCCTTTATTGGTAATTCTGGAAGAGATTTGTACCCACCCATTCATTTGAATCTTGTGTTCAAAATATTGAATGTTAATTTTGGTTCAATCATTATGTTGATTGTATAAAAGGGGCACTTGTGTTCGAAATGTTTGAGGCTTGAATAAGAGTGATAATGTCCAAAATAGTTGCATTGAACAATGGTTAAGTAAATTATGGATATGAGTTGTTTGTAAACATTGTACATGTCCCTGTTGGATTTAAAGGATTATTATTGGAGTTAATGTTATGGTCGTGGCTTAAAGACTTTTGTTGTTTCTTATAGCGATTACAATGTTGTTCGTTATGACTCATGTAATGATAATGTGGGTACAATGGTTACTATGATTAAATAATTTTGAGCATACAGATTATTGTGTAAATAATTCAGAAGCCAACAAACAAATTTTTAAAAGAAGATACCAGTTTGGATTATTGTTTTGGAAAATGAACACTTGTTAAACTTTGAAATTACATACATAGATATGTTTTGATTGCGTTTAAGGTAACATGTTTTGATTTGTTTCACTTGAACAATATCCATATTGATTCCCTATCATTCTACCATTTTTCACTAATTACATTCCCCTCAAAATCCCAATTTCACTTATTCCATCCTTGTTCTGTGATATAATTTTAAAAGGAAAAGTTTGTGTAGAAGCGACAAAAGAGATAACATAGCAAGGCTTGGTGACTGATATTTTGATATTTTTATACATAGTTAAATTGTTTGGTTAATTGCTGAACAATATTCATATATGCATTCCCTATCATTCTACCATTTTTCTCTAACTACACTCCCTCCATATTTCCCATGAACCCTATCTTTCCCTGTTCACATGGAAATTAATGAATGGTTTGTTATGGATGGATTTGCATGTATCTCTTGTCAAATTTTTAGTCAAATTTTGATTCATGTAAGCATCATGTCATGTATGGTTTATTAAGATCTTCCTTACTGACAAACTTCTGCTATAGGATGATCTTTTTCAATAGAGGCACCAATGGATGAAATAATAGAGGCAGGGGAAATTGGAATCGAGGCCATATGAGGCCTAGATTTTCTATCCATTTTTACGTTGATCCTCAAAAATTGAACCAGCTTCTCCAAGATGGGTTTTCCATGGAATAATTCACCCTCGATAAAAAATACCCCCTTTCCAACCTCCTCAGAATATCCTCGGAATTCTCGTTCCTCCACATGTGTCTTTACAGCCTGAAGTCCTTGCAAATGATGGTTGGCAATAGATCGTCAACCATCCTGTCTCCTACTATCGTGGTTGAAATACTATGTCATTTCCTTTACCACCACCTGTCAATCCTAATGTCCATATTTCCCATATTGTTTTGCTAGTTCAGTCTTCACACGTCAGTAAGAGATTGAAAACTGATATTCCCCAACCTGTGCAAGACAAGGGAAAAGAAGATGCCTCCCCTTCTTCTCCCTCCAATGATTCCTTGGAATTTGTGTCTTCTTGCTTATATTTGAAGGATGAATGCTCCCATGTGATCAACGAGATACAACCCCAAGGTTCCAATCAACCATGGGCTACTTCTAAGAAGTCTAAGGGAAACAACAGTGAAAAAAAGAAAATTTCCTCACAAAGTGGCAAATATGGTTTTTAAATTATGTTTTTTATGATTTTAGTTGATGAGGACAATGCTTAATGGTTTTCAACATTTTTGGACAACAAGATCTGTTTTGATATTTTGTGGATAATGTGGATATATATATTCTTTTTTGGATATGGTATAAATTTTTCTGATATTTAAATATCCAGTTTGAAAGAGATTCAAGGGAGTTACAAGGGTGGCATATGGTTAAAATGATTATTTTTTTTGTATTGTATTTCATGATTTTAAAGGAAAAAATGATGGGAGTCACAAGGGGTCCCACCTACCTAGTTATTATTAATTAAGACCCTTAACTATATTATTATTATTTATTTCTCCTAAACTAATTAGTTAAGTTAAATCAACTTAACTAAAGAAAGTAGTTGAACTACTTCAACTTATTTGGAAAGAATAAAAGATGAATGAGAAGAAGAGACAAAGGGAGAATAGAAGGAGAAATAAAGACTAAGGTTTTCTCTTTAGTTACATGAGATAGTTTCAGTTTTCATTCATTTTTGGGTTTATTCAAAGCCTAATTCTCTTCTTGACAACATGGTCTTATTGTAAACAACAAGGTTCAAGATTGAACTACACTTTTCAGACGCTTGTTTTAGAGGTGTTGATCCATCCTTGATAGTCTGTGTATTCTTTTCTGTTTGTGAATTCAGTTTCATGGCTAATAAAGGATATCTTGCAGAGTCAAATTGACAGCAGTTTGTGGCAAGCTGATCCAGATTATTAATTTCAGTTTTACTTTACTGTCAGAGTCTTTTTGTATGGTGTTCATTGAAGATATCTAAATCAAACTTTGGTCCATGCCCTCATAGGGGTTTTGTAAAGAGAAAAAACATTTTTGATATCTCAAAGTGAAATAAATCAGATTGCTATTCTGTCTCATATATGTGTATTTGTGACTTGGTTACTTTTCACTTTTTGATCTCCATGTTTACTTAATTGAAAATCTATGTACATTACAAAAGTTTTTTTATTTTATTTTGGCAACATATTTAAACTATAAATCAACCTCAATCCTTGTAATTAATACTTGCGGATTGTGAGAATATTTTGAGGCTATAAACCCCAGGTGACATTCCCAACTATCTTTTCCTAGCCATGCAAGATTTGAAAATGATCGAGTAAGGTAATTCATACCTTTTACTCAACATGCACCACTAGTTTTATGCATTTGTGAGAGTGAGTGTGTCAAATGAGCTCTAGCGCATGTTGTGGAAAAGGTATTAGGAACCTTACTCAAACATTTCCATATCTTGCTGGGCTAAGGCAAGATAGTTGAGAATGTTACCTGGGGTTTATAGCCTTAAAATAAAATAAACAATCACTTAATCCACACGTAGAAAGAAATAAACTAAGAAGAAATTACATGAGTATGTACATGGAGATAAAAGAAAAATATGAACCAACTCATCAAAAAACATATGTGAGACTGAAATTAGAAGTTTGATTTTTATATTGATTTCATTCTAAGATACAAATTTGAATTCTCTTTACAAACCCCTGCTAGGGTAGGGACCAAAGTCAAATTTAGAAGCCTCCGATGGGCACCATACAAAAAAGATCTGATAACAAAAGAAAACTGAAGCTAAAGATCTGGATCGGCTTGCAAAAAAATGTTGTTACTTGACTCTGCAAAATATTCTTTATCAATCATGAAATTTAATTCATAAACATACAAGAACACATAGACTGTCAAAGATAAATCATACACCATTAAAAAAAAGTTGTTGAAATATATGATTCAATTTTGAATCATGTTTCCTTTAATAAGACCTTGTTGTCATCAAGATGGTTAAGCCTTCTAGTAAACTCAAAATGAATGAAAAATGAAAGTATCTCACAAGTATAGAGAAAACCTTATGGTTGAAGTTCTCCCTTTATTATCTCCTTTTTCTTGTCTTTTCATTTGATTGAGCTTTTATTATTTCTCAATAAGTTATGGTAGTTCAACTACCTTTCTTTAGTTAAGCTTAATTAGCTTAACTAATTAGTTGAGACAAATAAATAATAATATATATAAATAAGGGTCTAATTAAATAATAACTAAATAGGTGGGACCCCTTGTGACTCCCATTTTCAAATTCTTTTAATAATCATCAAAACATGAAGTATAAAAATCCAAACATTTTATTCAAACATCCTCCTTGTAACTCCCATTCTCATATTAATGATCAAATATTTTAATATTGGAAAAATATAACATGACTATATAAAAAGTAGCATTATGTCCATGCTGTCCAAAACACTGTCTAAATATGTACTTGTTGTCCAAAACATTGTCAAAATAAAAAGACTATACTCAATAGAAAATAACATTAATCAATATTAAAAACCATATTTTCTATGAGAGGCATTTGGCATCTTTTCACTGCTTCCTTCTTTTGATCTTTCTGTTGTAGCCTTAGGATGGTTGGAACCTTGAGGATGGATCTCGTTGATTACATGGGAGAAAATGTATTTGAGACAAAGATGAGAGGACACAGATTTAGAGGAATATTTGGATGACTTGGAGGGAGTGGCCACTCCTTTTCGTTTATCTAGCTCTGGCTTGGGAACATCAGTTTTTAGCCTTTTACTTGCATGAGAAGCTTGTGCGGGCGAGACAACATGATCAACTTGGGCTTTTGGATTTTTTGGTGGTGGAGGAGGGGGTAATGGAAATGACACATTAGGTCAGCCATGGTGATGAGCTATAGGATGGTGAAAAATCTCTTTCCAACCATCATTGATAGGTGGTTCTGGCTGCATAGAAACGTGAGGGGGAACATGGAGAATCCTATGGCCAACTCGGTTGAAGAACCCATATTGAAAGAGTTGATTTAGTTCTTGTGGATCAACATCAAAATGTATCGAAAATTGTGGCCTTCTATGGCCTCCTTGCCAATTTCCTCTTCCTCTCTTAGCACTTCTATTAGCACCTCTACCATTGCTGCCTCTGCTAAAGAAACTCATCCTGAAACAATATTCCAAACATGTTATGAAAAACACTTAACAATCCATGCATCAATACTCTACCTAAATAAAATCAAAAGGCTGGCTCTATAATTCACCACAAAATCACATGCAATCCATCCATCAACATCTTAAAACTTAACAATAAATTGTCATTTGAACAGGGAGTGGTAGGGATATTTGGAAGATGAGGGGATTATAATGAGCGAAAAATGGTAGCATGGATTGGAAGCAACCAACGAATATTGTTAAAAAAAATGCAGAAGTAACAGAAAATGTATCCATATCCAAACTTCCAACACCAGTCATCAGCTAGCCTTTTCTTTTGTTATTAATCCTTTCTCTTTTCAAAAAATGAAATTCATAATAATAGAACATTGAATGTTTTTAATGTATTTGGGAAGGCGATGGGCATATAATGAGCCAAAAATGAGATAATGAAAGGGAAAAATACTATTATTGTTCTATTATATGCAATATTATCTATTGAAAATCGTCATCACCATCAATTGCCAAAACGTTTCTTTGTTAATAATTCAAATCCAAGGCACAACAATTTTTATAGTACCCAATATAAAACCCCAGGAAAGTTTTGTGACTGTCAAACTTTACAACTTCAATTTCCCCTTTCTTTTCTTGTATTAGCATATATTTTATTAGAGACTGTTAACGGAGTCTTTCAAAACAATTAAAGCTAGACTACATCAAGCGCACATGGGAGGTTGAGAGCACAACATAAATCCATCGACCTTTTACTATACAACGCTTGTATTACAACCTTCAATACTTACTGCGTAAACAGACTAGGTTCAAAACCTCATATGAAACTGGTGTTCATCATTTTAATTTAACATCATATAACTTCAAAATTGACCAAACCCCCATGGATACATAACAAACGAGCCAAGACTTCATGCATATAACCCATCTTTCTCACTGTTGGGTTAATCACTATAACATACATTAGGACCATAGTTAAAATCTACTAATTTCCATACACCAGATAAAAGAACTGAGGTATGGGCACGAAAAGGGGAAACATTCATAAGGGATTTTCAAAAACACCATTTAACCATTTATTTCCACAACAAATTTTCCACAGACCTCATATGATGTCCGTAAGGAAAATACGCATATCTATTCACAAACAATTGAATGATAATTTGAAGGAGTTGCACGTCTTCCAAATACTGGGTAAAGGGTATGGCGTTAGGCAAGGAAAAAAAAAACTATTCTTTTGTTTCTCAGAGAAAAACCCTTGAATTTTAATCACCAGAGATGAGTGAAACCGAAAAATACTTGCCATAATTATTTTCCAACAGTCATAACAACAGAAGAAACACTCATTCTAGGTGCAACGTAATCACATAATCCAAACAGAAAGGAATTTCGAACACTATTCTCATCTTGAAACATTTAAATGCAAAGATAGAGGAAACTCCATATAAATGCAATTTGCATAGTTGTGATGACCACATACATCCATTATAAACTTTGGAAAGTAAACACAGTCTGTAAGAAAATCTAAGAGACAACATCATGATTTTATTCAGAGTGAAGCTACAATTCATGAATGGAGAGGTGAGAGCCAACATACCTCTATGGAGAATTCCAGAAAACCAACAAGCACCACTATTCTTTCCAAGGAGGAGTAAAATGGAAGCAACACTAGACAAAGAAACTAACACAAATGTGAACCAAGTGAGGGTGGCGACCTTGAGGTAGGGTTAGAGCGACACGTAGTAATTTCATGACGTTTCTCACATTAATTTTCATCAACTAGAGCCAAGTACGAGTGCAGCCAATACATCCAACGCATAGTCCACTACGTTTTCCACATAACGTTTCAATCCAAAAATAAAATTTTCCTCCTTTCATTAAGCTCATCAGTTTTATATGCATACTCAACACTTAGAACCAAAACATGTCATGTCCCACATTTCTTGCTAGTGAAGGATTGCCACCTTATAAAACTTATCAATTGTCCATGGTAATAACAAGTATACCATAAGTGAAATATGCCATAACTATATGTGGCTCATGCTTGGAGTTTGAATCAACAAGTCAAAATGTATGTGTAACAAGAATAAACCAAGGTGCTTATTAAAACACATATTTTTCCCTTTTCATTTATTTTTCAAATTAAATTGCCAACACACCCATCATTCATCCAGAAAGTGGTTTTGAATTTCTGGGTTTATTCCCAAACTATAGAATCAATTTTGCAAGGTAGTCATGAGAGAAATTAATAAAAACGTCTTTTATCATCATTCCATAACGGGGTCCCACATATTTAGTGCATACACACACACACACACACACACACACACACACACACACACTCCAACCCCCTTTTTTCTCAGGCTACAACCTGAGGGAAGCTCCAACTCCCCTATTCTCTGGCTACAACCAGAAGGAGGATACAACCTCCTATGTTCTCCATCTACAACCAGAAGGTGGCTACAACCACCTGTCCTCGCCCTATCCAACTGCCTTGAAGTAGAAGTATAATGATGGAACCAATGTCACACTATCATTGTGAGACAAAAAAAATATAACATTGTTATATTATAACACTGCATATGTTATATATATATATATATATATATATCATTGCAACCCATTTGCATGCCAGAATTCCATGTTGTGCTTTTTGGGCGTCAACAAACTGATGAGTCCACAGGGAAATTTGTTCCCAACAGATTTAGAACTCATAATGTTTGGTTTCAAAGACCAATAGAAGTAATTAAAAACTGTTGAAAAGAATAGTTATGCAACAGGGGAAAAAATATGATTCAAGGGAAATAATGAGACGAGACTTTGGGGAATAACTTATGGAAAGTGATATGTATGAGGGGAGTTGGTCCTGTATGCATAACAATCGAATAATATGTAACCGATAATGATTTTTAGACTTTCAAGGAGAATGCTTCTGGTATGCTCTTGAATCTCAGGATGGAGGGAAGAAAGGGATATCAAAAACAAGGAAGAAGACAAAACCAACTATACTACAACGGTATTGAAAGCAAAAAAATATTTCAACGATGTCTAAAAGGAGGGCATCGTGATAACTGTGTGTACCATATTTTTCATCGATAAACAATACTTACAGAATGACATTCTTATGGAAAAACTGATCCAGACATTATTTCCGATGATTACGAGAAACAAGCAACATAAATTAAAAACTCAACAAACCAAAGTAAAAAGGAAAACAGTAAGAAAAAACACTATATACAACAATCATGTTTACACAAGCATTAATGATCAAGATGGTTCCACATAATGTTTCAAGTGGGAACCATTAGTACTATAAGAGAACAATCGCTCGTCCAAATCCTTTAGAAGGCATGAGTTTGTGCCTAGGACGTAGCCATAATTTTTGGAATTTAGAATGTCTCCCTCTTTTAGCATGGGTTGAGTTCCATAGTAGGAATTGGTCATCAATCTTGAATTCAACAACCTTTTCTCTTTTGTTAAAACAATTTTTCACTTTTTGGTGCCTTCTTTTTAGGTTCTCCAAGGCAGAGTTTATTTGTTCTTCCAAGGATAACAATGCATTTATCCTTTGGGGAACATTAGAAGAATTTAATTCTTCAGTCTGTAACATCAGTCGTAAGGAGTAAAGCTCTAGCTCAGTAGGCAAAATAACCTCTTGGCCATATACGAGCTGAAAGGGAGTAAATCTTGTACTTGCTTTGGTAGTTGTGCGGTCTACCCAGAGAGCATAAGTGAGAAGTGTGTGCCACTGGTGAGGTTTTCCTTCTATGATTCTGTTTATGATCCTAACCATATTCTTGTTAGTAGACTCTTCTTGCCCATTTCCCTGAGGGTAATAAGAAGATGAAGTAAAATGTTTGACACCTAATTTAGCCAGAAATTGGGTCAATTTTGCAGAAATGAAGGCTGGGCCATTGTTCATAATGATCTCTAATGACATGCCAAATATTTATAAGATGTTAGATTCTAGGAAAATATTTACCTGCTCATCATGTGCGTGTCTAAGAGGGACAACCTCAGTCCACTTAGTAAAGTAATTAGTGGTTGTCAAAATAAAGATATTCCCTATAGAAGATGGAGGATTGATAGGACCAATAAAGTATAGGCCCCATTTAGAAAAAGGGAAATCTAGGAGGACGGGTTGTAAAGGAATGGCAGAAAGGCATTCTTTCCCAGCAAATTTTTGGCATTTATCATAGGATCTTGTAGTAATCATTTCTTATGATCTTAAAAGAAATAGCCTTAACAAAAAAATGACCACCGATGTGAATGACAGAGGCTGATGATCCATGGATTTCGAATAATAACTTATGTTCTTCTTCATCATTCACACATAGAAGTAACAAACCATCAATAGGCCTCCTAAACAAAAAGTCTCGTAAAATGATATACTTGGAAGATTCAAGGTGAAGTCTCCTTCTCTGGTGAGGATCCAATTCATCTGGACACTTTTGATACTGCAAATAATACACCAAATGTTTATACCAAGGATGTTCGGATAGATAAATATTTTGATTTTCAATATAAAATAGTGTTGAAAGAGGATTATCTTGATCATAAAGTTCTTCACTTGGTTCAGGGTGCTGAGCTAAGTGAAGGGATAAGTCTCATCCCTTGATTGTATTCGAAGTCATGATCGTCAAATCATGCTCCTGAATTTTGGCAAGCCAGTGTGCAAGTTTTCCTGAAAGATAAGTTTGTGAAAGAAGAAAATTGACAGCGGGAAAATGGACTTTTACCTATGTATGTTTTCCCAAAATAAAATGATTTTTTTTTTTCTATAGCCTTGACAAGAGAAAAAACGTGTTTCTCAATATAAGAGTATTTGATTTCATCATCTGATAAAATCTGGCTCGTGTAAGCTACATGTTTTTCAGTGTTTTGGTCATCACTTTGTAAGAGGATAACATAAATTGCTTCCTCGATAGCATTGGTATATATGATAAAGTATTTCTAGAAATCTGGTTTCTCCAGAACCGGTGCAGAGCTGATTGCTTTCTTAATCCTAAGGAAAGCATCTCGATGTCATCTGTCTAAGAAAAAGGACAATATTTCTTCAGAATATTATGGATTGGTTTAACCATGACAGCAAAATCAGGAACAAACCTACGGTCAAAGTTAATAATTCCCATGAAAGATTGAACTTCTTTCTTGGAGGTGGGGGTAGGAAATTTTAGAATGGCGGTAATCCTCTCGATATCTATGCTTATCCCTGAATTAAAAACAATATGACCGAGGAGTTTTCCCTTTGTGACACCAAAAATAGATTTGGAAAGATTTAAAGAAATGCCAAATTTTCTGTACTGCATGAGAACTTTTCTCAGATGACCAAAATGATCCAATCGATTCTTAGAATAAGCAATCAAATCATCAAGTTAAACTTGGATAATCTTATCGATTAGATCGTCAAAATATATATGCATAACTCTTTGAAAGGTGGCACTTGCATTAGACAAGCCAAAAGGCATGTGTTCATAAGAAAATGTGCCCCAGCATGTGGTAAATGTGGTTTTATACCTATCAGTCCTTTTTACCTTGATTTGATTATACCCAGAAAATCTGTCAAGTAAGGACATCATTTGAGACCTTGCAACCTATTGTAAAATCATTTCCATATTAGGAAGAGTACAATGGTCTTTGACACTTTCTCTATTGAATGCACGGAAATTGACACACAATATGATCTTGCCAATAATTTTCCAAACAGGAACCAGGTTTGAAACCCACTCAAAATACTTAACTGGAAAGATTATATTAGCTTTGAACAATTTTTCCAATTCTTTTCGAATAGTGGCTTCAAGCGCAGGGTTAATTGGTCTTTGTTTTTTCCTGACTGGTTTTAACCCTTCCTTGATAGGAATGGAATGTTGTATGAGAGAATGATCATAACCACGAAGATCCTCATATGACCATGCAAAAACATCTTGAAATTCACAGGGTAATTATGTGAATTTCACTTTTTCTTCATCAGAATATTGGGCACCTAATTTAATGATCATTGGAGATTTAGATGTCCCGATATTCAAGGAAATGGTATCACCAACTTTCCTTTTCGACTCCTCTTCCTTATGTATTTATTTGTTTCCTACATCACTTGATGAAAATGAATTTTTGAGAGGAGTCAAGCCTTTAGGAAATTTGTCATCTTCTATAGATATGATTTATTTTGGCTTAAACGGTTCATTTTGTATGAAAGTGCAAATGCCTTCCTCACTCGAAAAAACCTTCCATGATTCTACGTTATCAGGGATGTGAGGACGACATAGAGATTGAAATGTACAATCAGGTCTTTGAGGTAAAATCTTTCGGGTAGGGGATGCTGCAAAAACAACTAGCCTATCAACCATTGAATTAAGTTTCCTCTTAATATGAGTGATGTTAAATGATAACAGATTTGAAATGAGCATCCAAAAAACTTGAGTATAACTTTTAATTAACTTATTGCTTGGTGAATAAATTTTACGTATAAGATTCACAACAAGTTTAGAATCACCAAAAATTGTAAGGTGGCCATAACCAAGGTTATATGAATTTTCGATGCCTAACAATAAGGCCTCAAACTTAGTGACATTGTTTGTGCAAGAAAATTCCAACCTATAAAAAAATTGTGGATTTTACCTATAGGAGAATATAGAATGATGTCGGCTCCATTACCCTCGTTTGAAAATGAACCATCAAAATGCATGTGCCACATGCCATCATCTAAATCAACTGGTTCAAGCATAGTGTCACCCTCATAAGAAAAGATACAATACATTCCCAAATATTCTTCGAGATAGTTTACATTAGGTTGGGGAACACTCTTTATATACGGTGAAATTCTTCCTTCCCTAAGGACTAAAATGTTCTTTCCATTCTGAGGGACGGAAAAATGTGTTTCATCAAGTGAAAGGTATCCACTAGTTAAGGCTTTCCAATCTCTTCCTAAAATAATTGAATAGTTACTCACTGACATATCAATTACTTGGATGTTGAGGGTTGTTCTTATGTCAGGATGTGTGCATAGAACTAAGGTTACATCTTTGATTTCATCTATAGTTTATTGCTGCAAACTATTATAAGATAACATTCTTCTAGAATTTTCATTAGTGTAAGAAAAGCCAAGCTCTTCCATGATAATTTTAGACATTACACTTGGACTGGACCCGACATCAATTAGGAAACAATGAGCTATTTTATCCATGATTTTTACAGAGATATAGAAAGGGTTTTTTTTTTAACAGGGTTCCTAAAATTATTTACACCTATCTTATTTATAGTTGAGTCCTCTTCCTTTGACTTTTCAAATAGATTGGCTATGTTAGAAATTTTACTTTCCATAAAGTTTTTGAGATGCTTTTGTTTCTCTGGGATGAAAACCATGTCAAAAAGAGTAGCATCGGCTTTTATATTATCCAATTGATTAAGGATATTATACTTAGAAGAGGGAAGAGGAGAAGACACTCCCTGATTATCTGAAATTCTGACAACTTGTGTATCAACATTTTGAGAAGATGAGTTTGGGGTGGAAGAAGTGCGAGGAAGGTCATATTTTCCCTTCGCAGTGTAAGATTTATTCCTAGTATTGATTACCATAACATATTCTAGTTCAACCCAATCGAAAACAATGATCGTGGTATCAAGTCTTTTGCCAAAGATCTTATCCATATCATTTCTCTCAACTTTGCAAGTACTCTCCTCATGATTTTCTTCACAAAAGTTACACCAACTGCGAGCCATAATGGCCTTTGGATGAAAAGTGTTTTCATTAGTATTTCTAAAAGGCGCCAAGGAAGAAGACGATTCCCCAGGTGCATAGGAAGAGTAATTTCCTTTTCACTCATAGACTATCATCCTATTATTCATATCTTGCACGAGTTGTAAGAGGGAAGACATGTATTTTTTCTTGACCAAGTCTCCTTTAGCGAGATCTGTTATTTCGAGTTTCTCTTCATATTCTAGGCAAGTCTGAAGAGCAGAACCAAGATTGTCAATATCCTTCTCTTCAATTCTATGATGATAAGGAGAAAGTAATGCATTATAATAATGCATGAAAGAAACCTAATTTTGAGGACGGATTAGTTCAATGATTTGATTATATAATTTGGTGAAGCGAAGGTTAAAAGATTTAATGGTTTCACCATCCTTATAGGCAATATTGTTGTATTCCCTTAACTGCTCAGCTGGACTCTTAGGTTGTCCATAAGTGGAATTGAACCAATAAACCAATTCTTCCCAAGTGGAAAGGATTTTGGGAGGGAAGTCAAAAAAATCTGTTGTAACTTTCCCTTCAAGAGAGTTGACAAATAAACACATGCAAGTGTCATTATCGTTAGCCCCTATGTTATGACAATCATTAGAAAATGCTACTAGGTGTTCATTTGTAGTAATGGTGCTATTTCCCGAAAACCTAGGCAAATGGTCTTTGAATTTTGGTAATGGGTGAGTGGTTGGTGCGAGATTCAAGGGAGAATATACATGCCTCAGGGTGGTCGTAGCATCTTATTCAAATTGGAAAAGTCCATATTTATTTATGACTTTAGCAGGATTGGTAGTGGATTGAATAGGTATTTGATGACTGTAGATACTACCAATTACTGATGATGTTGAATGTTGCGAGGAGTAGGCACCTCTGGTGCCACTACCATTACCCACATATGTCATGTTGAAATTGATAGGTATGGGTGATAAAGTTGAACTGGCAGAATCAAATAAAGTTCACCTAAGAGCACTTTATTGTGTCGATAAGACACTTTTCCTCCCTCCTATTTCAAAAATAGGAGTAGATTGAGGGGACAATCCTCTTCTCCTTTGAGATATGAGAGGATTAGAGGACATGAAAAGAAATACCAAAGAGGTAGGAAAAATGGGGGTTACTGTTGATTTCTGGGTTACCTTTGCCTGGCTTCCCACCGTTCATGAATATTAATGTCCCTTTCAATTACTTCCCAAGAGCATTCAAGTTCAACATGTGTACTAGCAGTTTTTAAAACAATGTTGAATAAAGTTAATGCGATGTTGGTTTGGTCATCAAGACCATTTCCAATATTGGGTTGTCTCGTAACAGGTACTATCATGGAAACATCAGTCAGAGAGTAATCCGATAAAAAAGAAAAATAAAATACAATTGTGATACAATCAACCAAAGAGATATGGAAGATCTCCCCAGTATGGTCACCAAATAAATGTTGAGGAAAAGGTATTAGGAACCTTACTCAAGAATTTTCAGATATTGTTGGACTAAGGAAAGATAGTTGGGAATGTTACCCGGGGTTTATAGCCTTAAAATAAAAGAAACAATCACTTAATCCACAGGTTTTAAGTACAAGGGACCAAGGCTCGTTTTTTATGTATTATATGTAACTTTGCAAAGAAATAAACTAAGTAGAAATTATGTGAGTATGTACATGGAGATAAAATCAAAATATGAACCAAATCATCAAAAAACATATGTGAGACTGAAATCAGATGTCTGATTTTTATATTGATTTAATTCTGAGATACAAAGATGAATTCTCTTTACAAACCCCTGCGAGGGTAGGGACACAAGTCATATTTAGAAGCCTCCAATGGGAACCATACAAAAATACTTTGATAACAAAAGAAAATTGAAGCTAAAGATTTGGATCAGCTTGCCACAAAATGTTGTCACTTGACTATGCAAAATATTATTTATCGATCATGAAATTTAATTCATAAACAGACAAGAACACACAGATTTCCAAAGATAAAACATACACCTTTAATAACAAGCTGTTGACATATATGATTCAATTTTGAATCTTTCCGCCTTCAATAAGACCATACTATCATCAAGATGGTTTTTTTTATTTTTATTTTTATTTTTTTTCTATGTCTGGCGGAATCAACAACTAGTTGGGCACGTAGTCGCGTTACACGTGGTTGTGTTATCCAACTACTACCACTATAACCCCCAGGTGTGCCCATGATGCCCCTTATGCAACACATAGGGTAAGTCGGGGGGATTCGAACTCGAAACCTCATGGAACTTCATATCACTTCATATTCACAACAATTTCCAATTGTGCTGCCCCTCTGGGGGCCTGCCATGAAGATGGTTAATCCTTCTAGTAAAATCAGAATGAATGAAAAATGAAAGTATCTCACTAGTATAGAGAAAACCTCATGTCTGAAGTTCTCCCTCTATTATCTCCTTTTCTTGTCTCTTCATTTGATTGAGCTTTTATTCTTTCTCGATAATTTATGGTAGTTCAACTACCTTTCTTTAGTTAAGCTTAATTATCTTAACTAATTAGTTGATACAAATAAATAATAATATATATAAATAAGGGTTAACTAAATAAGTGGGACCCCTTATGACTCCCATTTTCAATTTCTTTTAATAATCATCAAAACATGAAGTATAAAACCCCAAACATTTGATTCAAACATCCTCCTTGTAACTCCCATTCTCATATTAATGATCAAATAGTTTAATATCAACAAAATATAACATGACTATATCCAAAAATGGAATTATATCCATGATGTTCAAAACACTGTCTAAATATGTATTTTTTGTCCAAAACATTGTCAAAATAAAAAGATTGTCCTCAATAGAAAATAACATTAAAAACCATATTTTTTATGAGAGACATTTGGCCTCTTTTCATTGTTGCCTTCTTTATATATTTTTGTTGCAGCCTTAGGGTGATTGGAACCTTGAGTATGGATCTCTCTGATGACATGGGATAAATTGTCTTTGAGATGAATATGAGAGGACACAAATTAAGAGGAATCTTTGGATGACTTGGAGGGAGTGGCCACTCCTTTCCCTTAATCTAGCTCCAGCTTGGGAACATTAGTTTTTAGCCTTTTACTTGCATGAGAAGACTGTATGGGCAAGACAACATGATCAAATTGGGCATTCATATTTTTTGGCAGTAGAGGAGGGGGTAATGGTAATGACACAGTAGGCCATCCATGGTGATGAGCTCCAGGATGATGAACAATCTCTTTCCAACCATCATTGACAGGTGGTTCTGGCTGCATAGAAATGTGAGGGGGCACAGAGATACCAGGAAATTTTTGATGTGGCTAGAAAGGAGGCCTCTCAAGTTGGGGCTGGAGAATCCCATGGCCAACTAGGTTGAAGAACCCAACTTTAAAGAGTTGATTTATTTCATGTGGATCAACGTCAAAATGTATCGAAAACTGTGGCCTTCTATGACCTCTTTTCCAATTTCCTCTGCCTCTATTAACACCTCTGCCATTGCTGCCTTTGCTAAAGAAACTCATCCTAAAGAAATATTCCAAACCTATTATGAAAAACTCTTAACAATCCATGTATCAATACTCTACCTAAATAAAACCAAAAGGTTGGCTCTATCATTCACCACAAAAGCACATGCAATCCATTCATCGACATCTTAAAACTCAACAATCAATTTCCATTTGAATAGGGAGTGGTAGGGCTATTGGGAATATGAGGGGATTATAATGAAATAAAAATTGTAGCATGGATGGGAAGCGACCAACGAATATTTTTCAAGCAAATGCAAAAGCAACATAAAATGTATCCATATCCAAAATTCCAACACCAATCATCAACTAGCCTTTTCTTTTGTTATTAATCCTTTCTCTTTTCAAAAAAATAAATTCATAATAATAGAACATGAATGTTTTTAATGTATTTGGGAAGGCGGTGGGCATATAATAAGTGAAAAGTGAGATAATGAAAGGGAAAAAGACGATTATTGTTCTATTATATGCAATAATATCTATTGAAAATCGTCATCACCATTAATTGCCAAAACGTTTCTCTGTTAATAATTCAAATCCAAGATGAAAAAATTAAGATTTGGAAGATGTTTGGGGGAGTAGTTTTTTATTTTTTCGCGATTGTGGAAGCTCGCGCAGCCTGGTGTGTTAGGGTTTAGTCGCCATGGCTGGTCAGGGAGGGGAGCCGCCGCCCCCTCCATCCCCTGCCTCCTCCTTTCGCCGACTGGTAGAGGCATGCACCAAGCATTCG
>SNQJ01S0088954.1:23222-33337 GCA_010110895.2 Picea sitchensis | reverse complement strand
TGCATAATAATAACTTGAATTTCAAAGATACCTTAGGTGACCCCTTTGAGTGGGAAAGGGTTGTTGATTATAGCAAAAGGAGGTCAAAAAGGGTGATACTGGCATATAGTAGGAGGTCAATGGTAAGTAGTATGGGCGAAGAACATAGTCAAAACCGGGGACCAACACAACGCCTATATTCAATGATCATAGGACATTGATATGTGAAATGATCAAGTGATTTGCATAGAGAGCAAGGACATCTCATGCATTCATTGACTGAGGTTGTGACATAATGGATGTCAGTGACAGGAGTTGGGGTCGGTGTTTGTTGAAAGCTATGACGTACAACTATTAGTGTCTATCATAATTGAGGTAATGTTGGACAATGGTGTGTGTAATGGCCATATTCTAAAGAGATGGAACATGCGAATTTGGTTCACAGTCCTTTTTTACTTGTGTTTTGTGAGATAACGGAAATACTAGAGGAAGCGACGAGCGATGGTGGTGATCGAGGGAGTTGTATGAGATTATGTAACTTAGGGAGAGATGGGCATTTGTTGGTGGGTGTCCGTATTTCTCGCATAACGTGCAAGGAGGTTGGACATGTGGGGGAAGTGGAGTTGTGGGCTCCTTCTTCTTTCTCCTGCCCCCATCTGCAGCAGGGGGGTTAGTGAGTGGGGGTGTAGGGAGCATGGTGGGAGTGAGTATGGGAATATGCATCTGGATTCCTTCTATTTGGGGAGGGAGGTATGGTTGAGGAACCATCTAAGGTGGATTTAAATACCAAACTAGGATTGCCAGCACCATATTAGGAAGGGTAAGCGTTGTAGCGACCTAGAAAGCTTGTACACCTGGTGGGGGGTAAAAGAAAGGGATTTGGGTAATGGCTTTGGGGACTATTTCCCAATCTGGGATATGGCCCTAAGGAAGATAAAGAACGAGTTGAGATGAATTAGTTCCAAGGGATTCTTGAGGGAGAAGTTCTGTGACTAGTGGGACATCAGGGATGAAAGAGGCCTTGGTGGGAGGGAGGTTAGTTCTAGTTGTCGTTCCATTGGAGGATATGACACATACTTGTGCTGAGGGATGGAGGAGCGGTGGTGCTTCATGGTATGTTCCTAGCAAGGATGGGTATTTGAAGATTTTGGGGCCCATATTAATGAGTGGATAGGCATTGGGAATAGTGTGGATAAAAGGGATGATGTTATCGATGTTGGATGAAGGGTTAGGTTCGTAATGTGATACTTGATCGATGGTAATGATCTTTCCATTATGGGGAAACATCATGGTTTGGAACACAAAAGAGGCAATGACCTTCATAGCATACATGTAGCTATGACCAAACAAGATATTATAGCTGAGAGGGGCATCGATAACCTCAATGCCAATTAGAACGATTTTTCCCCTGATCTAGATGGGGACATTTTGGAAGAGTCCTTCGGGGGATGAGGGTCTAGCATCGTAGGCTCTTAAGGTAATGGAAGATGGTATGAGTTCGAGAGAACCAAGTTTCTTCCATATGGATTTGGACATGATATAGGTGGATGTGCCTTCATCAATGATGCATCGGTGAACTGTAATGTTCTAAATTTTTACAGGGATTTGAAAAGAAATAAGAGTGGGGAGGCGAGGTTCTCCGCTGTCAAGGTCAAATGTGATGAGTCGGGTATTGACAGGGTCGACTTCTCCTAGGGCATAAAGTAAGGACTTTCGTTGGGTGGGACAAGTTTGAAGGAATTCTAAGACTGACATGGCAACCAGAGATTGTGCCAAGTCATCAACCAAACTATAATTATGAGCTACCCTATCTTGAGGATTGTGGACATTCCTGCGCAATGGGATGTGAGGAATACGAAGGGGGGTTTCAGTATTAGGGCGAGGAATTATGAGAGGGGGTCTGATTATGATTGGAATTTCTTCTGAGGTGGTGGGAGAAGATTCATATGGTTTGCTATACTGATGATTTCATGTTTGCAGAAGGACTTCTTCCTCATTGGTAAGGAGGATATTGCGATCGGTAGAGGTTCCTATATTGGGATACTGTCCCAATTGTGGTGGGGTAGGTTGCATGTCTGGTTGGGTATTTATCACACCTTAGTGTGGGATGGGGTTTTGTAGTACAGTTGGGGGGGTTTGCTGCACATATGGTTGTGGGGCCTGCTAAGGTGCAGGCGATGCTGAGGGATGTGGTCCATTCATAGAATCTTTCATCTACTTAAAGTCAACGATTTGGGGGAAATGGTGAGTATAGTGACCAAAATCACCGTAAAGGGCACAAGGGAAGGTGGTCCTTCCATTATTGTTGTTTATTACTTGATGTTTGTTGTTTTTTCCCCCTTGCGGGTTTTGATTCCCCTGGTTTTGGTTGCCCTCGGCAGACTGGTTCTGCTGGGGTTGGTTCTGGTTTCCTCCTGGTCCCGGATTATTATTGTTTCGATTTTTTCCTTTCTTTCTGGTATTTTTCGATTGATGGGGTGGATTTGTCCTGTTCATCTATTCAAAATTTTGATATTGTTGAATGGGGGAGGGTTGAACAAAGTTAACCCCAGTGTGTGGTGGTCCTTGTGGTGGAGCCATAGGCTGCGGGGGGGCAGAAAATGGAAAGTACAGATTATGTTGAGGCGATGCTCCATAAGGAACATAGGAGGGCGTGGTGCTTTCACTAGTGCTTACAATATAGGCCAAGGTAGAGGGAGTACTGACACTTGGTTGGATAGGTGGGTGGTTTAGGGGTGTTGACGAGGGTCCACTTATGGGTGGAGGAAGGGAAACAGGGTATGGTTTTTGATAAGGGGGAGGAGGATAATAAGGGATTCCTCCATATGCCGATGGATATTGAGGTGTGCCATACATGGGTGGTTGTTGAGGTGGTGGGTTGTGGTGTTTAGTGTTACCAATCAATCCGTCTGCTGAGTGAGACATCCCAGGTTTTTCTTGGACAAATGGCACGAGTCTTGGGGCATCCAAAAGTACCATGTATAGGTATCCAGACTGGGCGTAGATGAGTTTGAATTGTTGGGTCTTTCTAATGGCTTCTTCTTCAGTCTGGGGGAAGGTGGCGGCCACATCTTTGGCAAGGAGGGAAACAAGTGATTTGAGGAACCAATTGAGACATTGTTGGAGGGTAGCGTCAACTTTGAAAGAGGCTATGTCACCGATGCCATTCATGGATGTGGTCGACAATATGTGTAGAGGCAGTTTGTTTGAAATCTAAGAGTAGTTCAAGGCTATTGTCATGACGATCGGGTAATTGAAATAAGGTAAAAAATGCTTTGGCCAAGGATTCAAAAGTCGCGTGGGACTTGGATTTTTCTTCGACATACCATTTGGCGAATGGGCCAGTGAGTGTACATTGAAATAACCTCAATCAGATGGAATCATCCATGATGTTGTTCGAAGAACACTATAGGTGAAATGTCATGATATGGTTGGCAGGATCATCTCCTGCTTTTCCTTCAAACTTGGGGATGTCTGAAGGGAGTTTGGTAGGCATTTCATACCATGTGGGGTTGTGCAATATGGGATCATTGGTGAGTTTAGTCAGATCCGGTATGTTGAGGGAAGCTAAATATGGCATATGGGGTGGTGGCATAGGATTAGTTCCGACCATAGTGTGAGTGTTCTGAGTACCTGACCCTTGGAGGGGACTAGGTGGGTTTGTACTTCCCCCTTGAGAGGAAGTTTCCCCCCCGCTTCCATGTAAAGGAGAGCGAGTGGAAGGTGGACCTTGGGAATTGGACCCAAGTAAGGTGGAACCAATCAAAGTTGATCCCAAGACAGTGACACTCACAGGAGTGTGAGAAGGTGGAGTTGATGAGTTGGCAAGACTAGGAACTCCCCCTAGAATAGGAGGGAGATTTAGCAAGCGTCTGGAATGACAGGGGTTCTGTGGGTCCCCTATGATGTCCTACTAGCTGAGTGAATGTGTGTGAATAGTGGTGAGAGAAATAAATAAACAATAGCCTTTGCTGCAATTTTTGAACTTTACATGATATATATCCAAATCAAATGTAACCATGAGGGCATCATACATAAAGTGTTTTGATAAAGAAGCATATATGTGGATAGGTGGATTTTGTCCACGTGGGGGAATAAAGAAAACAAATGCTCGTGTCCTAAAAGACGTAACATCCTGTTAATATTATGGTAGCTACGGGAGGTATTTACCCCCACGTGTGAACCTGACGAGAATAGAAGACTCTGGGAAGCAAGAGAAACCCTAATAAGTTGGCTAATAACCCTTGTCGGCTCAAGAAGATAATTATATTAGGCTATTAGCCTCCAAGAGAAGAAGTCAGACACAATTAATAATAATATACTTAACAGACACTTATCCATAAGGAGAAGTCAGCCCCAACAAAACTAGTAGAACCACTATAAATACAGGGCACAAGTTCTCATTTGTCACATCTCAGAATTACAGTTCTACAGTTTGGTGCACACTGCAGTTGCAGTCTTGTGTGCAGGTTTGGAGGAAGAGCTGGTGCAGTTGCAGCAGCAGCAAGATCTTAGTTTTGGCTTGAATATCTCTTGGCTAGGATTTAGAACATCTGATCAGTATTTTGTGATGTGATATCCTTGGGGATTGATGCACTACTCTTTGTTTGGCTATTTAGCCTAGGGTTTGCTTCTAGAGGAATTCTCAGTCCAGGTTAAGGTGCTCGGAGGGAGGCTTCGACCTATGGTTGGGTGATGAAGGTATCATCAATGGTAAAACGAGCACACCATCTTCTATATTGTAACATGTCCTTCCTCTCAAAATAGCACTGGACCTTCCAATATCACTTGACAGTGGGGTCTGAAGCCACTGGAAGATAAACTAGTGAAAGATGAAGCAATTAGTTATAATGAGGGGTAGAGGGGGTATATCCCAAAAGAACTAGCGATATTTCCCAATAGCCACACAAAATCTTATCAAGGTGCAATTGCAGCCCACAATTTCCACCTGGGTAGATGTCCTAAAATTTGGTCACTAGGTACCTTGGTCAAAGTGCAACATTTAGATTTTCAGCCTAAGAAATGGGTCACAGGCTGGATCCTGTCCAAGAGGTGGGTGCCTCAAGGGGGGACACATAGAACAATCGAACCTCGGCCTTCAACCCTTCATGGGTATCTCCCTGCCTTATGGTGTTAGGAACACTTGACTTGGAGGATTTAAAGTTCCCTATTTGACAACTTCTATTGTTTTGAAAATGTGAGAACTAGATAACGGGGAGTTATTTGGATGCCTATCCCTGAAATCCTACCTAGACTAAAATATTTCTTTTGGCACCTCCTATGGAGGAAAACTTAGTGAGTTTTTAGAAAAAATTTAGATGTGGTTGTTTGAGAGATTGGGGGTGTGAGCCAATCTCGTTGAAACTAAGTGGGAGTGGATAGTTTCATCAAGAAAAGGGTGGGGTGTTTTAGAATCCCTTTGGAGGAAACTTACTTCAACCTCCATATTTCGAGATGAAAACTATGTGACTGAGAAGTGACTTTTTTGTGTGAATGAGTGAAAGTGTGCCAATTTTTTAATGAATTAGGTGTCACCTTGCTGCATGTGGACTTTGCTTGGTCCTTACAAGTCTTTGATTACCTATTTAACTAAATGTCATTGGTACAACCTTACGGAATTCAAAAGTCCCTAGGAAGCTAGCATGTGGACATGTGGGTCCTTTACTATTCCTTTAACTCCCTAATGTGATTTAATCTAAGAAAGCTTTGAAACTATCCTAGATTGTGATCATGTGGACATGTATGGGCCCATTAAAAAACCTTTAAACTTCCCTAGTGATTTAATCTAAGAAAGTAAATTTCAACACTATCCTATCTTTGTAGCATGTTGGCATGTATGGGCTCGTTACAATCTTGAGATGTGTTTGAAAAATAAACTAAGAGGAGTCGTGAGGGGGCTATTGTCCTCTCCTAAAGATTTTATCCTTTTAAGGGAGATGAAATTGTCTTTCAACCTCTTTCTAATTCTCAAGATCACTTTGGAGCGCGAGAGAAGAGAATACTCAACGTTTGATATCCAATTTCTAGTCCCAATGCAAGTTTTATATGTTATGTAGAATGATTCCAACTTTTAGTCAAAGAAAGCCATCCATGTGGCGAAATAAAAAGAAAAAAGAGGAAAAATAATGATTTTTAACCCCTAAGTGCCTATGTGTTTTGACTAATCCCTTTATATGAGAAGGAATGTAAGTGTGGTTCATATTACAACATGCATGGAATAATCTTTAAGAAGGCTATGGGCCTTCAATAGATCATAAAAAAAACTTACAATGTGTACATTTTTGCACAGGTGTGCGGGTTTCAAACTAGACAGAGGCGCTTTGAGTGCCAATGCACAAACTGAAAAAGAATTTTCAGCGCAAGTGCATAGAAGGTGCTGAGTAATGCAGTGATTTTGGCGCACGTGCGCACGATGCATGACTGTGGGCCAATAAACCCGTGCACAACTTTCATACAGCCGTGAAGAAAATTCTGGATGGAATTCTCTCAACTCGGCTTTGAATTTGATGTTTTGTAGGTCGGCTTGGGCCGATTATGGTACCTGTAGGTTAAATAAGTAAAAAGAAGAGATAAAATAACCCAAATAGGGTAGGAAATTGATACCTTTCCCCAGTGGAGTCGCCAATTTGTTGCGCCTCTTTTGTCACCTAAATGAGAAAAAAAGAGGTGCTTACAAGCTTAGTTAGTTTAGCTATGAAAGACAGCAGTAAAGGAAAGGATTAGAAGAATAAACATAAAAGACTAAGCTAAGAATTAAACTAGGAAGGGAAAAAACAATTAAACTATTGTGCATAAGGACATAAGAACAAGAAACAAACAAGACTCATGTCACCAATGGAAAGGATTGTATTAGTTAAAAGAAAACACCAAAGATAAAGGGGACTTTGGGTCCCTTCTTCCTCCAAGGGAGGGCTCTTGGACCCCCAAGATTGAGATCTTCTTACAACTTGAAAACTTGAAAGAAATGGTGAAATAATCCCAAGCTAACCCACTCAAAAGGTGATGTGGATTGCCCAAATGGAATGGTGCTAGTATGCTATTGATGAGAAAAGAGGTTTCCCCAAGAGAATAACATCAACATAACCTTGCAAATGAATTCCTTGACGATGTAGTGCACCCATGGCCTTGTTTTATATCAACACTTTGAGGTATTGTGAAACCAACTTTTAGTGTGAAAAGGGGTTGTTTAGGGCACCTTTAGGTCTTTGACCAGCCACCCAGCCAGATCCAGCCAAGATTTGGATGTCAAATCGACTTGGAAGCTGAACGAGAAGTGGGTGGGAGGCCAACCAACATCATAAATGCGTCTTTCTCAGGTTTGCGTGGATTTTAGCGTCCACAGTCACACATCATGCACATGTGTGCTTTTCCTACATTTCTTGATGGTGCATGTGCGCACATGCCCTGTATAGTCATAGAGAATTCTGATTTTATAATTGGTTGGATAGTTTTGGACCTTTTGGAAATGCGTTTTTGGTAATTTTGGTCCATGGGTGAACTAATAGTTGTTTGAAGATGTTGGATTTCTGTAACCATTTGCGGACGAAATTTCAATGATAACAACAGACATAGTAGTTCCAAATGCAAGGAACATATGGATTCTCATATAAAAAGGATATATACAGGAAAAGGACACTTGGGAAAAATCCTCCGTGGGCCAAGGTGTCAAGATGTGGAGGAAAAGTGCTACAGGGCTTGCATATAAGGCATGCTTCGGATGGTTCAGTTGGGAGCAACATGGAGCCGGCATTAGGCCAAAGATGCAGGTATGAAAACACGATTAATAAGACACAATGATAACACCTTTAGATGTGATTTTAACGAGCCCATATTTAAAAGGAGACTATGTTGGGGTACCTTTTTCGAAGGTAGTCTGTTTGGTTCAAAAAAGGGGTAAATTAGCACTGAAAATATGTCTATTCAACACCATTTTAACGAGTGTGATAAAGACAATATCACTCGATGATTTTTTCATTTTTAAGGAGTCTGAAAAAAGATTAACTATGGACTCCTGTCAGGAATGTTCTTCTGGACCATTTTAAAAAATGTGAAGGAATAAGGTCACTCGATGATCTTTTCAATTTTAGGGAGTCTAAAAAGAGCTTAACTATGGACTCCGTGGGGGTTCCTTTTTCGTAAATTTAGTCCCTTAGGCCTGAAAAAGGGTTAGAATTATACCTGAGAATACTCTTCTAAAGAACTGAGGTTTCTAGAGTATACCTTTGTTCATAGAGTTGACCATCTAGACCGGAAAAGGGGTAAACTACCGTCGGATAGATGTGCCTTCAAATTCCAGTTTAATGAGCGTGAAGGGCAACAAAATCGCTCTGCAATCTTTTCATTTTTATAGGGTATGAAAAGGGATTAAAAGAAGACCCGTTATGTTTTGGGAGTCCTGAGGGTGAGTTCAAGAGAGATAATGAATCATGTGAATGAGGCTCATACTCATAATCAGGAAAAACTAAAAAGGACTCATAGACCTATAGTCATTAGTGACAACATGGACACCAAAATGCAACCAGGATCTATCTAGGGTGTCCATGTACATGTAGGCATCTACCACTAAATTGCGACACTTCTAGAGCAGAGAGAGGGTTTTGTGTCGCAATTTAGTGGGATCGATCCTATGGAAAAGAGAATAAGACAATGAGGTGCAACAAGTGGAGGTGGAATCCTATCTTACATGCACAAAGTTGGAAAAATGACTTTTTACCAAAAGACCTTGAAAATGACCGAAATCCCCAAACAAATTTCCAATACCCAAAGTAACACTTATTGTAACATCCCCTATGAAACTCTTGAACCATATAAAATGATTTTTCAGATTAGAAAAAATGAGAAAGGGGTCCAAAAATGACAAAAAGTGGCCCAAAAGTCTATAAATAGAAGCTGGCAACTCATTATCACCATTGTTAATTACGAAATTGACTAAAATCCAAAAATACCCCTTTGAGAAAAAAGTTGATTTTGGTAGCCTCGGTGGATGAAACAGACTTCCGCTGGGACCAAGTAAGTACATACTAACCTCTCTTGCAATTAAATTCTTCATTTATGCATTTAATTTTGTTTTTTGGAGGGGCGTCGACCTTTAAAAAGGTCGGCCATACGTACACGTAGGTTGTCCTATGACATCCTGCATGTGCACACGGGCAGGAGAAAATATGCATGCGCGCACACGTGACTGTGCACACTACAACTCACGTTAACCCTCCTGAACTTTGTCTATTATAGGATGTATGTTCACTAGAGAGAGAGAGAGAGAGAGCATGTGGACATTGATATTTTGGTCGACGAAGACCCTGATGCTCTTATTGCATTGTTGCAATGTGGTTTGTTAAAGTTTTTCCATTGTCCTTTCATGTGGGCACAACCTAGGCTATTGAACGCCTTGGTTGATTATTTGCATCCTGACGCAGAGGCCTTCATGATTGAGGGACAATCATTGACTCCAACGACTGAGGATATCTACTTTCTGAATGGCCTCTCAAGGAGAGGAGAACCAATCAATTTTCACATTTTTCCCTCTGAGCCTCACAACATATCAGAGTTAATTGGACTCCATTGTGAATCTGGCACAAACAAAACACAGGTGCTGATAAGAAAGATTTCAAACCTATCACTGAAAGTGATAGTGTTTCTCATTGGGCGGATCACTGGGTCCACATATTTTCATCAAGCTTCCTGGGCACACATGAATTTTTTGGTTCAGTGCTTAAATGCACAAATGATTTACTAGAGCACCACATTAAATAATTGTATGAAGAGGTAGCTAACAGAGTGTCGAATGTAGAGACACAAAAACTTTGGTTTTGGGACTATTCTTTGTGATTTCTTATTCTTCGAGAGTGGCTAGTTTCATTCCTAGAGAGATGATATGGGGGCACGAGGCCTCTCACCCCGTGCTATGCATATGGGCAGCATTGTTACCACAACAGAGGGGAGGAAGGACTATTGAGGCCTTTGACGACAATTTTTTTTCTTGGTGGGTGTTGTTGGATCATGTTGTCATTGATGCCAATGGTTTGATTGATTCATGTCATTGATTGATGTCAAGTGATTGATTGATGTCAAAGGATTGATTGATTGATGATTTATGTAATATAATATGTATTGTCCTTGATGAGAATGCATAGATG
>SNQJ01S0088953.1:17004-33337 GCA_010110895.2 Picea sitchensis | reverse complement strand
TATATATGTGTGTGTGTGTGTGTGTGTGTGAATTATTAATCACTAATATTTGTTATTCATAATATTAGTGCATTATAATATTATTTGTTTAGTTGAAGTATGGGAGCATTAAGAGTTTAAGGTCCCTACCATAGAACAATTTGTCTTGAGGTCGGCCTAGAACAAAAAGTCCCTCTCAATCAGAACATCTAGAGAGAAATTTTAGATATCAATGCTAAGAAGATGTATATACCAATTTGTTATTTTGCACCTATTCATTCTACTTTTTATAAGAAAAACAATCTAGATAGAAATTGTCCCTATAATAATTTATAACAAGATATTTATAGTTTGAGAAGTGAAGGTAATATCCTCGTGCTAAGAGACTTTAATGCTAGGACTACAACTAACCAAGATACACTTTTAAGCAATGATTCCAACCATAATCATTTATGGCTAGATGAGGACCTTGTTTTAGCTAATAGCTAAAAAATAATCTCTAAAGACCTAACTAAGAATTTGTTTGGTATTGACCTAATCAAGCTCTTCACCTCTGAAGACCTAATAATTTGCAACAGAGTAATGAAGTGTCCAAACTCCAACCAGATGACTTGTATGCATGGAATGGGTAGTAGTGTCATAGATTATGTGATATCTGATATCACCATTTCCAACCAAATAGTAACTTTTGACATTTTAAATGACCATGAACGTGATTCTCATCATAGACCTTTAACCCTAACTATAAACTTTGGCATGCATAGGAGTGTCATTGAAGAAAATTCTAATAATCAAAGGCATCTCCCTTTGACAACAGTTAAGTTGATCTTTTCTTAAAGGATTTAAATAGTGAATTACATCTCCTTACTTATAAAGACAACATTGAAGACCTCTATCATAATTTTACAATTATCCTTTCCACTTCTATTAATAAGTTCTCTTTAGAGATGTCATGTAAAAAAATAATAAAACAATCAACCCTTGGTATGATAAAGAGTGTAAAATTGCTAGGAAAGCCATTAGGGATGCTTGTAATGAGTCCTTAAAACTCCATAATGAGCCATTAGAGAAAATTTGTATTGCTTTTAACTTAATAGTGATTATAAATTATAGATATAGATTTAATGCAAAAAAAATGGGATTGTACTAAGAAATAGAGAGAAAAATTATTAATTAAAAAATGGACAATGTTATTCATTCAACCATTTACATAAATATACAAAATAAACATGCTCACACACACACACACACACACACATATATATATATTAGAATTATTAATCACTCATATTTGTTATTCATAATATTAGTGCATTATAATTTATAATATTATTTTTCTAGTTGAAGCATGGGAGCATGAAGACTTTAAGGTCTCTAACATAGAACAATTTGTCTTGTGGTCTGCATGGAACAAAAAGTCATACCAAGGTCCCTAACATAGAACGATTTGTCTTGTGGTCGGCTTCGAACAAAAATTCATACCATAGAGGGATATGAGGAATAGCATGTTATACTAGAAAGAACATTTCTCCTCACATTCAATTTCATAAGATTGACCCTCTCAATCAGTACATCTCGATAGAAATTTCATACATCAATGCTAAGAATATATATATACCAATTTTTTATTTTGCACCTATTCATTCTACTTTTTATAAGAAAAATAATCTAGATAGAAATTGTATGTACAATAATTTAGAACAAGATATTTATAGTTTGAGAAGTGAAGGTAATATCTTTGTGCCAGGAGACTTTAATGCTAGGATTGCAACTAACCAAGATACTCTTTTAAGAAATGATTCCAACCATAATACTTTATGGCTAGATGAGAACCTTGTTTTAGCTAATAACTACAAAAGAAGCTCTAAAGACCTAACTGAGAATTTGTTTCGTACTGACCTAGTCAAGCTCCGCAACCCTCAACACCTAATAATTTTCAATGGATGAAAGAAGTGGCCAAACTCCAACGAGATCACTTGTATCTATGGATTGGGTAGTAGTGTCATAGATTATGTTATATGTGATATCCCACTTTCCACCCAAACAATAACTTTTGACCTTTTAAATGGCCATAAACATGGTTATGATCATAGACCTTTATCCCTGACTCTAAACATTTCCATGCATATGAGTGTCATTGAAGAAAATTATAATAATCAAAGGCATATTCTCTTTGACAAAAGTAAAGTTGATCTTTTATTAAAGGATTTAAATAGTGAATTACATCTCCTAACTTATAAGGACAACATTGAAGACCTCTATCATAATTTTACAATTATCCTTTCCACTTATATTAACAAGTTATCTTTCAAGGTGTCCTATAAAAGGAATAATAAAACAACCAACCCTTGGTATGATAAAGACTGTAAAATTGCTAGGAAAACCATTAGGGATGCTTCTAATGAGTCCTTAAAACTTGATAAGATCAATACATGCAAATACCTAATTAAAAGGAAGAAATGATACTATATCAATAAAAAGCAAGAGCAGCTTTCACAATTATTAAAGCTTGATCCTAAGAATCTCTAGAGGCAAATTCTAATCCACAATACTAAAGAAAATAATATTCTTGCCTTAAGGGACTCGAATTCCTACCTTAAAAGTTTTTACGAGTTCCTTAATGCCATGAACACCAATCATGTTGTCCCTATAGAGGATGATGTTTTTTCTTTGGATCACATAGAGTTCAGGGTTAAGTGACCTGCAAATGGGAAAGATAAGGACATTGAAGGATACCAAGTTGAAACTTTTAAAATCGAACGGCCTATCCTCATCCCTCACATACACAAGCTCTTCAATTTAGCAGTCAAACATGGCTTCCCTAAACATTGGACGCAAAGCCTCATTTTTCCTAATTTAAAATATGGGGATAGAAACATTCCCTCTTATTATAGGACCATTATGATGAACTCGATTTTAGCCAAGTTACATGGAATTATTTTGGAAAAGAATATTATCCTATGGCTAGAAGGTCATGGTAAAAGAGCTAAAGGCCAGCTCAGGTTTAGGAGACATCATTCCACTGTGAAATATCTTGTTACCTTTAGGATCATTGCAGAGGAGTTCTGCAATACTAAAACTAATCTTTTTTTTTTTTTATTACTTTAGAACATATTTTGACACAGTTCCGAAAAAAAACCTTTGGGATAGGTTAGAAGAGAAAAAAGTCCCTCTTGAGTTGATGGTTGTTGCAATAAGATTGTATAAGAACGTTATTTCCAAGTTTAAAAACACCGAGTGTTGGTCGAAAGAAATTAACTACAATATTGGAGTCAAGAAAGTTTGTCCCTTGTTCCCGACCCTTTTTGGCATATACATTGACAAGCTATAGACTAAAGTCATTTTTTATGTTGTTTTATAGATTTTTTCACATTGATGTCTCTTATAATTTCAATAGCTAACATGGCTCGATATGGATCCATCTTAACCTTTGATGTATGAATTTCAAGAGGAATTAAATCTCTCGTCAATTTAGAGAGGAATTAAATCTCTTGAGGTTGAAATAAAATACAGTGGAAAAACATGAGGGAATATTCCACGTTCAAGGGATTTATCACTATTCACACTTGATAACTCTCATGTAATATATATAGGTTATTCTAGTCATATGGGATCTAAGCTAGTACAATCAAGAAATTGACAAAACACATTTTTTTCCATGCAAAAAGATTTAAATTCCATATCTCATATGAGAAATCAACATATACATAATGGGTGAAATCATGAAGATGGATGTCTATTTTGCTTGTTTTATGAGAAAAAAAAATTGTATTTTCACACGTTATTAAACATCTGACATACAAAAGTATTTTTTTTTATTTAGAATTTCACTTTACAGTAAAAACAAAACTTGTGAAGAATTTTGTTAGCTTTACAATGACTATTTTTCAATTTTTGTTTATGAAGATTTGATATGTCAATTTGACAATTGTTTAACAGTATGTTCCTTAAACATGAAAGGAATGATAATGAGTTATTTTTTCCTCCAACAATATATCTATTATTAAACTTATGTTTTTAACAAATGAAATACACTGCAACAATCTACAGAGACTATATTATATTATGACTATAATTTTGAATCTAATGGATGAATATTATAATTTCTAGAATTTTTTGAAGTTGACCAAGATGAAAACGTTTCAGATTTTAGACACATGTTTTCCTCCACCTTGTATCTATCTTAATTTTTACTTAAAAATAAAATCTAAAATACCCTTTTGAAAAGAACAGTTTAAGGATTATGTATATATTTTTTTCTAAATTTTTCACTCTGTATTTTTAGAGACACAAATATTTCATTTCACTTAATCATAATGTCTCTTGAAAATATTATGCAGTGTTTTTTTTTTTAAATTAAATGAAATTAGATAAAAATAATGAAAATGAAAACAAATTATAGGAATTGAAAGTAGATCCAATTTTGCAAATGCTAGCGTCATTTGCGAAACCAAATTCTAAGTATTTGCAAGAGTCCACAACCTCCAAAGTTCAGGTAAGCTTGGGCAAATTCTCTGGTTTCTGTAGACAGTCCCAATTTCTAGTTTTTGGCCAAAACAATATTTCGGCCAAAACAATATTCTTTCGGTCGAAAGACTAAATTCTAACTAAAATTGTCGAAACTAAACAGTTTCCATGGTTTTCGACCGAAAAAACCTCGTTTCGGCCGAAAGATGGTTGAGTGAATTTTGTTGGTCGGAAAAAATGAAAAGACACGTCCTATCGTTTCATTTCGCGCCAAATCGTATAAATATGCTTTCAGCCGAACACATTTAACACAATTCATTGCTTGTTTGATGGTTTTCTATAACACCTAAACAAAGTTTCGAATAATATTTTTTGTTTTTGTTGAATAAGGTAATTTATGTTTGTTCAAGTTTTTATTGGAATAACAATTTATATGTTGAAAGATAAATGTTGAGCATTTTTTCAAGGTAAAGTCTTTGTTGACCATATCTTTTATAGATAACTATAAAAGTCATGGGAAACAAAAGTTTGCGCAAGAGAAAATTTGATCGCACTCGAGATGATACTCTCCATAACGAACAAAGGAAAGAGCATTATTAGAGAAAGAAATGAGAACATGCAAACATTGAAGAAAGAAATGATGATAATGTAAATAGATATTTTCAACAAGAAGAAGTCCAACGAGGTATGTATGCACATATTGTTTATATTAAAAGTATAGAATTCAAATTTAAATATTGTTTAATATAATTGATTGTAATTTTACAATTTGATGTTTTTCAAAAAACATAAATAGATTTGTCTCCTAATGTTAAAGAAGACGTTGAAACCGAAATTGAAGCAGAAGACGTTGAAACCAAAATTGAAGCAGAAGATGAATCACCTATAGGTATGTACATAAATTTAGATAATAAAAGATGAACACTTGTATATATAGTTTAGTGAATTTATGTTCGGGTTTTATTTTTTAATATAAACTTTAAATTGAAATATGCAAGAGAATCTATCAACATTGATGATGAAATATTAGAAAATGTTGATACTGACAAATTTGGAAAGAAACAAGCTAAGCATTATATAAGATATCTAACTAAGAATATGTATAGTACCTTTTTTAAAGATGAATCAATAACAATACAAGCTCAACTTTTACTCTGTCTAATAAATTCAACAAAGTTAAAAGAATATACATCATTATTGGGTATTCGAAAGTCGACAAACGATACAAAGGTGAAACAAAATGTCTTTGACAATATAACTAGCGTATTAAAAGATTTTGGAAAATCTCGAAAAAAAGATGTCAGTGTTGCACGTAGAGCGATACAAATAACAGTTGTTTCATCTAGCAATATAAAATATTGTTTGACACGACACATGGAAAAAACGATGGGAATGTCAAGAAAAACATTGCACAAACATAGAAAATTGCAATTGAAAATAGATGCAAATGATGAACTGGCTTGTTGGACAGTGATTTCTAGACAACCCTACAAAGATAGACTTGCAGAAAATGTTAAATAATTGTCCCGTAATTATTGGTTGACAGAATCTCGTGTTTCACCACATACAAGGGATGTGTTGCGGTGAAGAATAACATAGAAAAAATATGAAGAACATCCAAAACATATATTGCCAATGACACAAATAGAATTGTTTAATAAGTTCAAAGAAGAGCACAAAGAAGTTAAAATTTTCATCAATACATTTAAGCAACAAAAACTATGGTTTGTTAGACCCATCATTGTTTGTGACACTTGTTGTTGTCGTTATCATGTGGAATTTGAGTTGTATTACGACACTTTTTATTTTTATTTTTGGTTAAACTTTATGGCCAAGTTCATCTCCTCCTTCCACATTTTGTGATTTTATATATGGAATTCTATGTGAAAGAGAAGGTGACGATTTATTTTACAAAAAAAAATGTGTTGGTGGAAATAAATGTGATCGTTGTGGAAATCTAAGTTTGTTTCACTCAAAGTATCATATTGATATGAATTATCAATCATTTTCTAATATAACAGTCAATTGGAAGAGATATGAATATATCAACAACACAGCTCCACATTCTTCAAATGTTATTTCCAAAAGGATTGATTTGATAGTAGATAAAATATGTGTGATAGATTTTTTGAAGAAGTTTGAGGAATAAATTTATAAATACACCAAGCATTCACATAGAGCTTGATGGAAAGACCTACAATTCAAACAATCCCGTGAAGTGTTTCCACCAGGGGAAATTTTGTCTGTAGTTGATTTTGCAGAGAATTACACATTTGCTACAAAAACAAAATGCAGAGTGAATATTATCATTCTGATCAAGTAACGATATTTGTCCACGTTCTATATAAACATGCTCAATGGATTCTTGATAAAATAGAAATCACCAACGACAATTGACATGTTATTAAAGAAAATCACTTTTATATAAGTGATGATCGAGCACACGACACACATTATGTACAACATTGTTTTGATAAATTTTATGATTCATTGAAAGAACGCGAAATCAGATTTGATTGACATTGGATATGGTCAGATGGATGTGCATGTCATTTCAAATCTTCACGGTCATTCTATTGGTTATGTCCTATTCATAAAAAATCAAACATTACACATTGTTGGATTTTTTTTGAGAGTGGTCATGGAAAAGGAGAGCATGGAGGTGCAGGGGCATGTGTAAAATGAGCACTTCAAAGGTATCATATGAACCCTCATGAAGATCGATTTCAATCTGCTAAAAAAGTTGTTGAATGGTGAAAAATGACACTAATCCATGAATATAATCCGTCAAGGGATGTGCGCAGGTGTGCCTCTATATACATGTGTTACACATGTACACAGGATATTTTTATTTGACATGTTCAAATTTATATTCAATCTTCAATCAATTTCTTGAGAGATTTCAAGTTAACAAGTTCTTGTCTTGTGAATGTTTTTTTTGTATGTTAGAATCCAAGATGTAAATAGATCAATCCCATATGACGCCAGTACAATACATGGGACACGAAAAATACATCCAGTTAAAAAAAACGTTATCAAAATGTGTTTGCATTTGATATAATAAATGAGTCTTGTTTTTGTTCAGTTTGCATAGAGGAAACAAAATCCATAGATATTTGTGAAAACAAAAATGTAGAATATGTTAAAGCTTGGAGACATACCGAAATTAATGTAAAAGGTAAAATGTCACTTGCAAACTCAGAGGAGATGGAATCAAATGAAACTATAGTGTCAGTTGATGGTGATAGAGTTTCTGATCTTGTTAGAGAAGGTAATTTTTATGTTTTTAATTTTTTTCAAATAACTTGTATATGTACTTGTGTGATAATCTAACACGAACTGTTTGTTGTCCAATATATCCAATTATTTGTAGGAGATGTCTTTACCATGGTTTCACTTGTAGACAACACTGAAAACATGAAATATTATTTGATGTGATGCACAAAACAAAAGATGAGGATATTAGAAGATTTTGATGATAACAATTTTATATATGAAAGATGATCCATTGTATTGAAAGGATATTGTTTTCAAGAAACCCATCAAACCGATACTCATGTTCACTTTCAAGACTACCAGTCAGATGTCATAAGTTGTCAATATAGTCATTTGGTATGTGCAACGAGCATAAAGTTAATAGAAGTTCAATTAAGAAGAAAAACAAAAGTTAGAAAATGGAAAATGTCCAAATCAGATCATGAACAAATAATTGAAGATGGAATACCATTACGATTTCTTTAAACAAGTGACACATGTACATTCCAAAATTTTATATTTTTAATTGAAAGTATACGTATTTATGAATATCTAGGATTCTAGATTCATTTCCAGTTTAGTTTACTTTCATGGTCTGGATTCAACTAAGAAACGTTATATTTTTGATGAATTAAATAAAGTTTACCAAGCCTTATTTACAATTTCAGGGAAGAACCTATAGATTGTATCTAGGGAACCTAAATTGACCTATACTTTGGATGATTATACTTTAATTCTACAAATTATCCAAATCGTATACACACATCCTTTAATGCATGTAACCAATTTACTACATATATGATAAATGCATTCATTATTTGCAATTTGATTGTTCAATGTTTTTTCATATGAAAATGATAACTTCATATCAAAACTAGGACCCATTTCCATATCATTATAAAGGACTATTGATGGCTTAGAAAAACTTTAAATTATGATAAATTTTAATGAAGATCGCTTACTTATATTAAATTTGATGACTTGTTTTGACTATTTTCATTGTTGGTCTTATATTAAATTTGATGACTTGTTTTGACTATTTTCAACCATATTTCCAAATCAAACAAAATTTAAATTATAAGTGAGAAACTATAATTTTTATTATAAATTTTCTTGAATATTTCATTGTGAAATTTCATAAGAAACTATAAAATTTGACGAACTATAAAATTTAATTTTTATTTCACATTTTCTTGAATATTTCATTTTGAAATTTCATAAGAAACTATAAAATTTGATAATTTTTTTTGAAATCAAGAAAATAGTATATTGAAATTATTTCATCCAATATTTTATATAAATAAACATAGTGCAAGTAAAATCAAGACAAGAAAAAATATTACATGAGTGATCTCAATATCTGTTACACCTCAAAATTACTCACTCCAATAGTGTCGCAAGTGTCGTCATTACGAGTGTTGTAAGTGTCTCATCTTGTCCGCAAGTGTCGCATCTTGACCACAAGTGTTGAAAGTGTCACAAACACTATATTGTCATATTGCATATGTCGTTCCTCTAACGACATCATAAATACACTTAATAGACCTCAAAGGTTAGTTTGGAAGAAGACAAATCACTTGACAGTAGGTACAAGCCTTTTGACATTGAGAAAACCACAAAAAAATGGATTTTGGAGAGGAGCGCTCGCCTACCCACTGTCAGGGAGTGCCGACGCTCCCTGAGCCTCTTTGGGGGAGTGCTTGAGCACCCTGTGCAAACTTTTGGGGGAGCGCTACCCTTTTTTTAGCAAATTCTGGGTTTGTTGAGGCAAATAAGGGAAGAATCCCTCAATTTCTGAAGGTAGTTGGATTCGAATAGATGGTCAAGGCATGATCTTAGGGGAGATACTCAACTAAAGGAGAGGAATCCTCAAATCATCCCAAATATCTCTCAAGTGGTTGAACCTCTCCACGGTTATATAAGGAGGCCTTCTCATGGTGAAAGGTACAATGGAGATTGAGAATTATACCTAACTTATGATCTCATAAGAAGGTATTGACATGGAAAAGATTGGAGATGTGAAACTTATGATCTCCTGAGTGGGATGCCATCAAAGAAATCAGTGTAGATTACTTGAGAAAAGGGGTTGGACAAGGAGAACTGGAAGAATATGTTGCACCTTCATTCAAAGGATTGTAAGTACTTTTACTTGTTCTCATTAATAATCAATGCTTGGCCTGTTTCTTTCAAACTTATTCTTGTTCCATATGATTTTGTCTACAGTAGATGAATCTATGATTGAACTAATCTTAGTAGAGTAGTAATTCCATTGTATCTTTGTTTGTCCCACCGGATCTATCAGGGAGATCAGGATCGAAGCTCAGCCATGACTTTGCAAGGACAAACGTCGCTAATAAGGTACATATCATTCTCCTTCTCTTCCATTCATTAGCTTGATTAGATATAAAAGGAAGTCATTTTCCATGTTAAGAACTTTCCTATATTGGCCTTAAGGGTCTAGAGACCAAGAGGGAATCCACTTATCCGCAAGGGGATTCACCTACAACAGAAATTGGCGACTCCACTAGGTATGGACTTTGATTTTTGTTTCCATTCCTAGATCTTGTTTTGGCCCTTTTCCCACTAATTTGATATTCTCCACATTGTATTTTTTATTCTTAGATTTGTTTGATTTCCTCATTATGTCATCAGGATCACCCTGATTAACTGAATTTCCTTGATTTTTTGAGTTTTTGGGATTTTTTCTGAGTTTTTGGAGCAGAGCGCTCCCCTCCTATTGTTGTGAGAGCACTAACACTCTCCTTTATCCTTAAATAGAGAGATAAAATGATCTAGTTCCCCTTACACCAGATTGCTACCCCATTTTTGTGAGAAATTCTCCATAATTTTCATCTTCTGAAGCTATTTCTTGGTTTTGGCTTTTGCTCAGGGTACCATACTTTCAGTCCATCTTGATATTGGCTTTCAAACACCCTTATTTATGAGAATTCATCCTCTCTTGTTTGGATTTTTGACACTTTCCTTTACCTTGCAATAACTCTTTGTCCTTGGTAACTTAGAGTCAATTTGATGTTTTCTTCTCATTTATTTGATTGAGTGAAAACTTTGTAAGGGGATTCAAAGCTCTTTTGTACTTTTCTTTCTGATCTTTGAGTCATCTTGTCCAATCTCTTTCTCCTTTGTTTTGATTTTTTGGCTTTTTGTTTCTTGTTTTGATCACAACAAGGGTGTCTTTTGGTTTATGTGAAGTTTGCTTCCAAATTGCTTAAATCTCACAAGTCTTGAAGTCCGATTAGCATAAGAAGCTTTACATCTACTGGTTATCAGTCACATACAAACATTTTAGCATTGAATTGGATTCCTTATTGAGGACTATTGCATGAGGTCATTTCATCTTGGTGTTTGACAGTGAAAGGAAAATCCTTCTCCTTCCCTTAATTAAACATTCATTGAAAGAAAATATTGCTTATCATTTCTTATTCATGTTTTGGAAACTGAGTCATAATATTATTAGTATTCAATCTCATACAAATATGAGTAAACAACAACCACTAAAATCAACGCTTAACTAAAATTTATCAGACTTTTTACATATTTGTTAGCAAACCTACATTAGTTTAAGGTGTAGGGATTTGGAATATGTTGAAAGGATAACTTTCCAAAGCTATCAAACAAAATTAGCATATTGCGATAGGGAGAGAAAATCCAATTGTCTTATAGGCTTTCTGGGATCCCCCTCTCACACAAGGGTTACGCACGAGGTCACTTTCATGTGAGGTATGGAGATTATCCCTCCGTGGTTCAACTATTTGTAGTGGTCGGATCATATATTGGGGGTCACTTGAGGGTATACCCACGATTATGTGTGGGAGCCTCTTGAGTTTATTTCAAACTTGTTATCCTGCCCATACGTTCAGATCAGACTGTCAACTGTACCCGCACAAGGGCTGACTGCGAGTTGGTGACCTTAGTAGCCATAATATTTAGTGTCTCACACAAGGTGACAAAGAAGGGAAGTTTCATTGTACCTGGAACAGATGTTGGTCAAACTCACTCAGGCTCCTTGGAGGGCAAATCCACAATTATTGCGTGGAATCTTGCACCAAGGAGTAATTTTGTTAAGCAGGTCGCCAATGTAACTAATCCACCCTCTCTATCCCTGACTTTTCCTATTTTGATCTCGCGATGTTGGATTTCATCACCAACTAGTGGTTTCATTGTGGGAAGGTTTTGTTTGATTGTTTGCTTCTCAGATTCATAGCATGTGTTGGTTGTGTTACTTAGTGGACCTTAGGTCGAGTCAGTGTTAATGGCATCAAATCTTGAGAGTACCAATGGAGGAACCCCTTCTCCTGGGGAACCTTATACCTTTCCTTCATTTGAAAACTTTGGTCCTCCGTACATTGCCACACTGAGTCTTCCGGGACTCACCATCAGATTATTGGTTTGGTTGTTTCCCTCTTCGACGATCTTGAATCCTCCCAGTGCTTCAACTGCACCTAATACTTTAGATTTCAGTACACCACCCACACATCAACCTCATGTCGAATTCTCACCTTATTCGCCTAGTGAAATATCTAAAGAAAGTAGCCAGGTTGATCAGAAGAAGGAGAAACAGAAAGAGAAGAAGAAGAAGAGCTCGAAAAAGACCAAGGCCCCAACAAAATCAGATGTTGGATCCAAGCAACTAGTTACTGTTAATAGTATTGGGAGTGTTAATGAGGTCAACAAGATTAAAATGAAGAATCTGAAACCAAAATTCCCTTGCATTCTTTGTAAGGGTGACAACTTTATGAGGGATTTCCCTGGTATTCCCAAGGTCCTAGAAATGCGGTCCACCACGTCATCACCCTCTGTTGGTCATGTCGGTGATGCCCCATCAACTAGTGATGTTAAGGTTGGTAAGAATAAGACAACTGTCAAATTCCCTTGTATGTTATGCAAATGTCATCATTATTCTCACCTTTGTCCTCGCATGGACGAGGCTTCTTCTCTTTTGGAAAAACTTCAAATTCCAAAAGGTTATCGTAAGCTTTCCCCCAACCTATCATTAGTTGATGGACTGGTCAATCCAGTTCCATCCCTGGCCAGTCCGGTTGATCAAGTGTTCAATCTAGTTTCCTCCTTAATTGAACCACAAAACCAAGTAGTTGATCCAGTTCCGTCATTGATCATCCCTACTCTTCATCAAAAGAGTGTAACCCAAGTTGTCGATTTGTTTTCATCCTCGGTCGACCCCACTCTCCCATTAGAGAGTGACACCAAAGAGGTCAATATGTTTCCACTCATCGACCCCATTCTCCCCTTGGAGAATGAAACCCAAGTGGTCGATCCAGTTCTATCATCGGTCGATCCCACTCATCCTTTGACCAATGTCAAAGTGGTTGATCCAGTCCCTTCCTCGGTCAGTCCCACCCTTCATCCGAAGAGTGCCAAAGTGATTTCTATGGCTACATCATTGATCAATCCTACTCTTCCTCTGAAGAGTTCCACCATGGTCGATATGATCCCATCATCGGTCAATCCTACTCTCCCTATAGAGAGTAAACCCGATACTACCCATGTTTTTCTCATTGATACAGAATCTGTTGTGCTAGGGGGCATTCCTCATTCTCCCATGAAACCCCCTCCAAGGAATGAGGTCATCCTTTTTGATTGGGGTGCGCTAACTGGACCTCGTCTTCCCTCTCACATCCCTTTATAGATTACAGTACAGGTTTGTGGTCGAGACGTTCCTCAAACACTGATAGATGAAGGTGTGTCCATTAGTATTTTGTCCTCTGTTGCTTGGCATGCTTTGGGTTGTCCTCAACTTGCATTGGTTACACAAAATCTGTTAGATTTTAATAGAATAACTATTCAACCTTTAGGTCCACCCTTCCTCATTTTTCGATAACTTTGGGAGGGAAAACTGTCTTTATTGATGTCATGGTAGTCCGAGACCCCTTGGATTTCACTTTACTCCTTGGGCGAGATTATGTCTATTCCATGAAAGATATTGTGTCCACTCTTTTTCGTGTGATATCTTTCCCTCACGATGGAAGAATTGTCAGTATTAATCAACTTTCCTTCATTGGTCCTAATTGGATTACCTCCCTGAATGGTTCTTATATGACGAAAGTATCACCCCCGCCGCATGTCAATTATGTGGCATTGTCTCCCATGACTTCGACTACCGATTATTTGGATCCAGTAGTTTACATGGTGATCTCTTCAGTAGGGCTATTGGAGCCTGATCACCTTACCCCTGTCGTGACCTTCGACATATGTCCCTTCCAGAGTAATTTTCTTCCATCCAGTGAAGATCTCTTGGAAGCCATGACTGAGTTTTGTCCCTTGACATGCTATTCTTCCAGAGCATTATTTTCTTGGAAGACATGATCAATAAGAGTCCATGAGCATAGTTTTCTCTTCTCTATGGCAAGCTCATTAAAAAATGAAACATAGGTCACGAGCATATCTTTCTCTTCTCTGTGGAAAGCTTGTTAAAAAATGAAACAGAGGTCACGAGCCTAGTTTTCTCTTCTTTGTGGCAAGCTCATTAAAAAATGAAACAAAGGTCACGAGCATAGTTTTCTCTTCTCTGTGGAAATCTTGTTAAAAAATGAAACAGAGGTCATAAGCACAATTTTTCTTCTTTGTGGCAAGCTCATTCAAAAATGAAACAAAATCTTTGAGCATAGTTCTCTTCTCTGTGGCAGGCTCGTTAAAAAATGAAACAAAATATTTGAGCATAGTTTTCCTCTCTATAGAAAGCTCGTTAAAAAATAAAACAACAATATGGGGATTGCACCCAGAGCCCTGAGCATAGTTATTTTCCCGTCTCAAGCTCATTAAAAAATGAAACAGTCACCTCCCCTGTTGGGTCGAGTCTTTCGCCAGATCTCGTAAATGTCGAGTCGAATCTTTTGTTAGGTCTCGTCTTTGAACCTTCATTTCATCCACCTGTATCCTATTTTTCCATCTAGTACAGAAATTGGTGACAATATCAAAGTCGATGAATGAATTGAATCTTGGGGGGCATGTCTCCAGCCTTTGATGATCATTCTAGAGTTAAGCCACTAGATTTTTAAACTGGGGACATACCGAGCTTAGTCTTTGTTCTTTCTCGTGCTCATAAATACATGAGAATGCAACCGGGTAAAATTTTATCTCTTTCTCGGACCCGCATGGCTAAATGGAAAAGGAAACCCCTAGAGTCTTCATTGAGCTCTTTTCAAACTCTCTAAACATGAAAAGATTGTCGAGTGATCTTGCTTCCTTTCCCACTAGTTAAAACGTTTGAAAGGGAATCTTTCGAGTGATAATTTATCTCTTTTTCATCCTCACGAGACTAACATTATGAAAAAGGCAACATTGGAGTCATCTTTAAGTTGTTTTCAGACTCTCTAAATATGAAAAACCACCGAGTTTACCTTCTCTGGACTCGTTAAACAATCATACATTGAAGGGCCCATATGGGATCGAAACCTTACTTCTTCCAGTTTGTTAAACAAAGAAAGAGGAACGTACCGAAGGTGAGTCATATCGAGCATGTGTTACCCTCCTCGAGCTCGTTAAATTAAAAAGAGGTACACGTCTATCTGGACGGGGGAAAAATTGAAAGAAGCAAGCCCAACAGTTTTTGAGAACACTACCAGTAACTCTTATGATTGCCCTTGAACACGACACTTTGTCTTTGCACACATTTTAATCCGTTGAACCTATGCACTGAGCCAATCCTCTGAGTTTCTTTTACTCCTTTGGGTCACCCAAAAAAATTCACCATATCCACTGCATCATCGTGTTTTGTTCTAAGTCAAGTTTCTGATGTTGTGCCTCAGTGTTCAAGGGAGGTATCTTCCTCGAGATTCAACCATCACAAATATCATGTTTCAATACCCATGCTAATCCATGTTCATTTGATCTACCAATTTACATCTCTGTGTCAGTTTCATGTCATTTATGGGGGATACATCATGACCCTCCCTCGATGAGTCTATTCCTGTCAACTTCAACACATTATCCAGGAGTTAGACTTAGAAACCAGTTAGTACCTTGGGACCTGCATGCCTCAATGGCAGGACTCCTCGTGTCTGACAGTGGGTTTACATCATTGACCCCTGATCGGGTGATTCCATGGATGTTCAAATTCATCTCATCAATTCACATTCATTGGAATGTACTAGAGTACCTTGGGAATCATTGACATCAATGGTGATCTCCCTCGCGCTTGTTAACAATTTACATCATTGACCAGTAATCAAGTGGTTTCTTCCATGTTCAACATCAGGACATCTATTCATATGGTTAGATTCGTACTACATCGGGATCGGTAAGAATACCCTGGGTTGATTCATCACTCTTATATGTACTTTTCCTAGGTTGCAAAGGAGTTCTTTTGAACTATGACACATATACTGTTACATAGCTCCACTTTGTATTGGTCATGGCTATGTCTTGTAATCTCATAGGTCCACTGTGTATTCTTCATGGCTATGATCAGTTCAGGTCATAGAAGTATAGATCCACATTGTATCTGTAGTGGCTATACCATTTCGTCAATATAATTATGGATCCACAATGTATTTTATGGCGGACATACCTAAAAAATCTTTATCACTCAAGCATAGGTATGCCTGCCTTGGATTTTGAAACATGTCATAATATTTGTTTGATGGTTCTGTGCATC